>SSNP01000104.1:1651538-1704313 GCA_006937955.1 Pachypanchax playfairii
AAATCCAGAAAATCACATTGTCTGATTTTTAAAGAATTTATTTGCAAATTATGGTGGAAAATAAGTATTTGGTCACCTACAAACAAGTAAGATTTCTGGCTTTCACAGACCTGTAACTTCTTTAAGAGGCTCCTCGGTCCTCCACTCGTTACCTGTATTAATGGCACCTGTGTGAACTCGTTATCAGTATAACAGACACCTGTCCACAACCTCAAACAGTCACGCTCCAAACTCCACTATGGCCAAGACCAAAGAGCTGTCAAAGGACACCAGAAACAAAATTGTAGACCTTCACCAGGCTGGGAAGACTGAATCTGCAATAGGTAAGCAGCTTGGTGTGAAGAAATCAACTGTGGGAGCAATTATTAGAAAATGGAAGACATACAAGACCACTGATAATCTCCCTCGATCTGGGGCTCCACGCAAGATCTCACCCCGTGGGGTCAAAATGATCACAAGAACGGTGAGCAAAAATCCCAGAACCACACGGAGGGACCTAGTGAATGACCTGCAGAGAGCTGGGACCAAAGTAACAAAGGCTACCATCAGTAACACACTACGCCGCCAGGGACTCAAATCCTGCAGTGCCAGACGTGTCCCCCTGCTGAAGCCAGGACACGTCCAGGCCCGTCTGCGGTTTGCTAGAGAGCATTTGGATGATCCAGAAGAGGATTGGGAGAACATCATATGGTCAGATGAAACCAAAATAGAACTTTTTGGTAGAAACTCAACTTGTCGTGTTTGGAGGGGAAAGAATGCTGAGTTGGATCCAAAGAACACCATACCTACTGTAAAGCATGGGGGTGGAAACATCATGCTTTGGGGCTGTTTTTCTGCAAGGGGACCAGGACGACTGATCCGTGTAAAGGAAAGAATGAATGGGGCCATGTATCGTAAGATTTTGAGTGAAAACCTCCTTCCATCAGCAAGGGCATTGAAAATGAGACGTGGCTGGGTCTTTCAGCATGACAATGATCCCAAACACACCGCCCGGGCAACGAAGGAGTGGCTTCGTAAGAAGCATTTCAAGGTCCTGGAGTGGCCTAGCCAGTCTCCAGATCTCAACCCCATAGAAAATCTCTGGAGGGAGTTGAAAGTCCGTGTTGCCCAGCGTCAGCCCCAAAACATCACTGCTCTAGAGGAGATCTGCATGGAGGAATGGGCCAAAATACCAGCAACAGTGTGTGAAAACCTTGTGAAGACTTACAGAAAACGTTTGACCTCTGTCATTGCCAACAAAGGCTATATAACAAAGTATTGAGATTAACTTTTGTTATTGACCAAATACTTATTTTCCACCATAATTTGCAAATAAATTCTTTAAAAATCAGACAATGTGATTTTCTGGATTTTTTTTCCTCATTTTGTCTCTCATAGTTGAGGTATACCTATGATGAAAATTACAGGCCTCTCTGATCTTTTTAAGTGGGAGAACTTACACAATTGGTGGCTGACTAAATACTTTTTTGCCCCACTGTATATATAGAAATACAAGGAAGCTCATCAAGAGCCATTAGTGGAAAAGTAAAATCTCCAAACTCTTTTTGTTCTATGTGCTTGTTAGGGATTTGTCTACATTAAGCAGAAATTAAGTAAAACACAATTTACTTCCTCTCAGCCTGAGATCTGTAGACTCTGCGATCTCTTTTAAGCAGCTAAAAACGATTGTTTTTAAAGTTGCTTTTACCTATTTTTATTGTTTTATGTGTCATACTGTGTTTTAATGTAAAGCACTTCAAGATTTTTATCTTGAGAGGTGCTATAGAAATGAAGTTTTACTTACTTACTAGTTTTAGAACTTATATTGTGTGCTTTCAAAACAGTTATGGAAGTTAGTATGCTGGATCCCTGTGCAGAAAAGACTGTCTTGGCACCAAATGGCATTCTTGCAACATCACATCTAATCTGAACGATGGCCTCCACGAACGGAAATGTTTATTTTTTTTTTCTGTTTGTCACACTTAAAGGTGGTAAAGAGGATTTTGCCCCGAATGAGAAGCTCAACGGCTGTTTGTCGTTTTTGGAGTAGTGCGCATGAATTTTAGCAACCCCCTCCCTCCCCTAATGACAGAAACGTCTCCATTAGAAATTTGCATAGGAGCCACCCTTGTTTTTTACTATCGGCATCGCTGGAGTTTTTTCTGGAACTACTGAACTTTGGTTTTTTGAACATGTCGGGATCATTAATGGTAAAAGGCTGTTTATTGCTGCTCTTAGCAGTTCAAGTGTGATTGACAATCTAGTAGTCAATAGATAACGAAACAGGTTCGTTATCTGTTGACTACTTTATTTCAAGCCTCACCAGGTCTATGATTTATTAATATGATATTTTTTTCTTTTAGACACCATAAGTACAAGACCGCTACAAGTTGATAAAATGATTTTAAAGTAAATTTGACATCTAAATTAGCTACAAAATCCACTTTACCACCTTTAAAGCTCCTAATGCTGGTCAAAACACTTCAGCTCTTGGTTTTTAGAAGTTTTACATTGAAATCCTTCAATAAATCAATAAATCTCTGGGTAAATAAATGTACATAAGATAAAACTTTATATATGCCAGGTTACAAGAAGAAGAATAAATTAAGCAGAGTAAAAGGATGAATTCTAATTGCATGAAACATTGTAGTATTAAATAAATGGGGATAAAGTGGCAGAAGTGCTGAAGGGCAGAAAGCAGAAGACTATATACTGTATATATATATATATATATTTACTAGTATATATATATATATATATATATATACTAGTAAAGAAGATAATAAGAAACAAAGAAGAAGTAGCGATGGAGGTGATGAGATTATCTGTGTGTGTCATGGTCTTTTTTAGAAGGTTTCACAATTTGGAAAAAATAAAATAAAAAATTAATGCCAGTTTTATATTCTAGCCCAACAATAAAGACAAACAAACCAATGCTGATTCGTGTTTTATCACAAGGTCATCTTTGTCAGCTGAGGATTCTGTGCTTGCCTGCAAAATCAAAGCCATTCATGTAGGAATAGATAAGCTGCAGTTCATTCAGACTTTCTGAATGCTGATTTACTTTTACCTCCTGAGGAAAAAAAATCTGTTTCACTCTGCATACCATGATTGTACACAAACACTCACTTTCAACCGAAGGTGTCTCGGAAGGCCTGGCATGTCTACGATGACCTCGGACCTCCACTAACATCAGAAAAAAATTATACAACAACACAGCATGTAAGCAAGACCAGTACACAGGAAATGAGAGATTCCAGGGCTTTATTACGTTCTTTACCGTAGCCTTCGAAATGAACCAAAGGGGTTGGAACACAATAAAAGAAAAAAACAAAAAGGATTTACAGTTTCAGGTAGCGGGACTAGAAAACAGCTGTTGGGTCATTGGGACACCTGAGAAAAAGTCAGGATCTGCTGATGGAACAGAATCAACTCCTATCCACTAATTTGATTGATGGTCACAGGAGAAAGCTCGTCTCCCTGGACGTCAGTTGGCAGAAGGATTTATCATTAATGATTCCATTAATAGACACCACATTCAACGCAGCTGTCATTTTGGATGTTTTCACCATTCGACAATGAAAGGAGGTCGATTTTTAGCTACTCAGTAGTACTGGCATTGTTCAGTGGAGCTGGCAGAGGAGTCAAGAAAGGAAATACAATAAGGGGGTCTGAAAAAGCCAGGAGGGACTGGGATGTTGGAGTACAAGTGAAGAAAACTGAGGAGTAGTTGAGGAATAGGGGAGCATATGGTGTCCTTGCAGGTTTATTTTTAGTTTGCTGCTCCTACTGAGCGATGAGGAGGAAGCGGTGCACTTTGTCTTTTCCTCCCTGTTTGTGTTACTCTGTTGTTCCTCACGTCTCCATCCTTTACTCACTCAGGGTTGCTGGGCATTATGTGTGACGTGAAGCCGTTGAGACAAAACTATTAAAACAAAATGTTCTGACAAGCCTTTAGGATCGGTTTGATTGAGCTGGTGACATTTTACCTAACCAGTTAACACATGGTGACGCACTTAAGATCCAGTAATTTCATGCTTTTTTACAGATGTTGAAATTACTCATATTTTTCCACGTCTTGGAAAGAATGTTTCTGCATGTTGTTTGTACTAAACTTTAGGAGTTTCAGTCTGTTTGGACATTGCAGCCTCTCTTGTATTGTCTGTCTGTCTGTCTGGGCTGTCACAAACGATTATTTTAATAGTCGACTAATCATTAGTTTTTTCGTGATTAGTCGACTAATCGTACCATCCATAAGTCTAGCTTATTGTACGATGCATTAATGTACCCATGCACTTTTTGTTAACACTGTAAGTAGCGGTATACAATAAATCATTAGCATTTGTAAAGTTGGAGCAAATACATGACATGTTTGCTAATGGTAATGAAATTGCCATTGCTTCAGCTGTAATATTAAGTGTGAATATTGAAGTGTGTTTCTATGTCCTGTATTATGGTAATCCACTCATCGGAGAGAGAAAAAAATAAAGTTCTGAACTTGTTCGGTTCTTTCAAAGTGGAGAGATGCTCGTGTTAGACAAACAATAAAGAAGAGCAGTATAAGAAGACAAGAGGCTCTATGCACCGCTCGCCACCCCCAACACACCTTTTAATATGTTAACATGTTGCAAATACAAGCAACTCCCTGCTAATGTTAGTAGCTAACAAGACGACGTGCTTTCTTTTAATGCGTCGAGCAGAAAGATGGAAAGCAGTGTGATTAAAAAAAACAACCAAAAAAAACAATGCCTCATAGAATAAACAATGATGTAGATTATTAAATTTACTGTAATCGTGATTAATCAACTAATCGTGGCAGCACTACTATCTATCTATCTATCTATCTATCTATCTATCTATCTATCTATCTATCTATCTATCTATCTATCTATCTATCTATCTATCTATCTATCTATCTATCTATCTATCTATCTATCTATCTATCTATCTATATATACATATATATATATATTTATACACTCATCAGTGGTCATCTTCAGCTGTTACTGGGCGAGAGGCGGGACACCTGGACAGGTCACCAGTCCGCAGTGCCAGATATACAAACAACCACTCCTACCCACAGGCCAATTTACAGTTACCATTTCCCTTAGTATGCATGTTTTTGGTCTTCTGGTATAATTTGGATCCATTTTCTGTAGGCCAGAGGTGTCAAAAGTAGGAGTCGAACGTAAAAATCCTGCCATGTTTTTGGATCTGCCTGTATATCTAGAACAGGTGTTTTCATCAACTAGCTCATCTACCTGGTAAAGAAGCTGTGCTAATTGAATTCAGCTGGTTTAGTGATGGTTGGAACAGCTGCTGGACTGGATTTTTACTTTTGACTCCTACTTTTGACACCTCTGCTGTAGGTTCGTCCTTGGAGTTTATTTGGCTGAGTTCAGAGATGTTTAGAATTGTAATTCTAATCTTGTTAACAAGACATTAAGTAGAGAAGCATGTTAAACATGCAGGATAGTGGAGTGATCAGATCTGAATGTTCAGGTCACAGTCTGAAGTGGTCTGAGACCAAACCATCCTGGTTTACACCAACATTACCTGGATAGTTAATTATTTTTGGAGCTGATTGCATCAATCTGGTCACTGAATTGACAAAAGATCAGTGTTAATCATATTACATGAATCTGAGCTTTGAAATGGGACGATGCACGTACTTCTACACAGCTCATATGTGCAGACTGAAACTGTGAACAGCTGATGAGTCCAGCTGACGTTGGGCTTCGTATGATTCTAAATCATTTTACGCTCGTTCTCTCACATCATGTCGGTTAAGAAACATAATCAAGTCTTTTGGGGAAATAACTCTTCATATATTCTTTGTAAATGTAAGAGAGGTGAATGTGATGCATTTTGAAGGTGTAGCTCAGGTGGCTGAATGTGTTTGAGGTTTTACAGAAACATCGGTGGGCGTGTCCATGTCCTGACATCAGTCAGTGGGATGAGGCTGAGCTTATTTGCATATAAAGCAAGTGACTCAAATCTGATTACTGTAGAATTTAATATTCAGATTAACCCAGATTAATACCGGATCTAATTTGAACTATAGTCTGATATTTTACATTGTTTTGCTTCACTTCAAATCTTTTTAATGTTGAGGATAATTACCTTGTATTTTAGGTCTTCTGTGTTTTTTTGGGTGATCTGCTGTCCTTTGTTCAGTCACCTGAGTTGCTCATTCTAATAAACTAACAGAGATCCCTTAGTACGTTCATCTTGCTTTAAAAAGCAGTGAAGAACCTCCCTGGCAGTGGGAATAACTCCTCACACAGAAAACCTCTCATCATTTGGCAGTTACCGTAAAGCTTTTTCATTTCGCCCACTCGCTTCAGTCTCCATCTCTATCTCCTCTGCTTTGTGTGGCTCCCAGAGGAAATGAATGATGAAGAATCAAATGCTTTTCTTACCCCCCAGGGGCAGATCTGTATCGTTCAGTGGGGATGTATGTAGCAGTAAAGTACTGGTCCAGTGTTGACTGTTTGGTTCGGGCAGGCTGTTGGATCAGTACCGATGGCTCGATGAGTCCAAGAGCTTGAGGGAGGATTCAGGCAGGACAGAGATACAGTTTCTTATGTGATGTGATGTCATGCAGTGAGATCATTATATGCAGATCTGGGAGAAACACACAAACACTCGCAGGCAGGTTTTGTGTTTTATTATCATTTTAATTAGAACAAACGGAGGGAAAGGAGATAAACACAAACCTGGATCTGAACTTTTCCTGCTGTGTTCACCACATCCAGCAGTGTTTCTGTTCTGAAACGTGGGAACAACTCAACCCCAGCGTGACCTTTCACCCCCGACAGCCAGATCTGTTGGGTTAATAAGCTCAAATGTCTCATGTTCTCAATAACCTGCTTAAAACTCACAACAAAAGAAAGTCATCACATCTGAAAAAATAAACAAAAGCTGTGATCTGACTCTGCACAGCTCACATGATGCAACAAATATGCTACATTAATATTTGTTTGATTTGTGTTTGTGAAATATAGAAGTTGAAATGTATTTTTGTCTCTTGAATTCTCTGGTGAGAGGACTTTTACCATGAGGTGTTGTTGGGGTGTTGTTGGCCTTTTCACCTGCCTCCAAATGGTGAAGAGTGATGTCTCTGTGGGGAGGGGGAGGGGGGGTGTTAGCAAAATGTTTTATGAACCACTGAACTCCTCTTTTACAACTGAGTTCTGGTGGTAGAGAAGCTGACCCCTTTCCTGTTGGCCACCGCCTCACCGTTTTAAGGAAACCTTCAAAAATAATCGTTTCATGTTCATTTACCTTGGAGTCGATCCGGTTCAAGATGGCTGCACAACTAACTGACATTAATAAATGTGTTTTGGTAGATCTTTGCTTCAAACTTCAAACAGTTAAAGCTGCAATCCAAAGTGACAGTCTGATTCGGTTCTGTAATATCATGTAGAAGAAACGTCATACTGTATTTTTTTTCTTTCTCAAAGCGCCCTGCTGTCCCAGTAATTTTCATCGAGCGCCGCCGAGCATTAGCCAATAGCATTAGCCATCCGCATAGTTCACCACTCAATCAACCAAGCATGCACATGCATGTATGAGAAAAAACTACACCTAGTTTACAACGCTGCAAAGACACCTGAATCATGCAGCAGCAACCACCTTAAATAAACATATAAACTGTATACATGTAACTTACCCATGAAGTGTCCATAGTAACAAAGGTGATGCGAGTGCATGAATAAAAGCAGATGTTGGCAAGTGCATCATGGACACAGAGGGGCAGGACTTAAAGGTGCAACACATTTTTTTCACTCCAGTGGCGCCATCTGAGAAAACAGAACTAGGCCCTCCAGCCAATGGTACCCGCTGCTCTGCCTGCTCAGAAAAAAAACGTTTTTAATGGAAGGGCCTCTTTAATAAAAAAGATTGCAGGGACGTTAGCAAGAAGCGGTTTCTGAGTTATCCTTGTACTCGGACTTGAGTCTCCTGCAAAGTGCACCTCAAACAATTGTCAGGGCTTGGAGTTTTGTTTTAGTTTGGATTTCTTGTTGTAGTTTTACTCCAGATGTATCTGTGATTTTGTGTTTGGTTGTTTCTTCATCCTCTGTGTTCCCGTCTTGTTCCGCTCTTTTGGTTTCAGTGTCTTGTTATAGTTTCAGGTTCTGCTTTTATTTTTAGTTTGTCTGTGTTTCCGGTTTTGCTTTTATTTTGGTATTGTTTCCACTTTCTGTTTCCTGATAAGTATCTTAGGTTCCTTGATTAGCTACGTTTACATGGGCACATTTAATCGGAATAAACGCCCAATCGGATAAAAAATACGTCATGTAAACATGTCAATCAGAATGTTTTGATCCGATGCAGCCTGATCCGAAAGAAATTTACTTCCGATCGAGAGGGGTGGTTTTGTCCGATCTTCATTCGGATAGACGTGCATGTATACACCCATTCGGAAAGAAAGGGTGAAAAAAGCCCACTGCGCATGCGTACAACTTCAGCGTGACGTCTTTCCACTTTCACAGACCCAAGTAGAAAACATAGCGGGAAGTAAACAGAAGTGGTCTGCTGGTGCAGTCATCCTGTCATCCTGCTCTCCTCTCCTGTGGCGGAGGAGCAGTAGCAATATGTATTCAGCCTCTAGCTTGGTTAATGCGACCAGTAAAAACCCAAACATAAAGGTAATCACCCGCAGAAGGTCCATATTGGGGATAACGTGAGTCAGCTCGAGCACACGATGGGGCGGGAAAGACGTGCAGAAAGGACGGAGTTTGTTTACTTTTTTTCTTCCCCCGGAAAGACAACTCGCTGTGTGCATGCTCAACTCATTTAACCTGATTGAGTGCTTGGTGCATGTGTACTCATGGCATGATCAGATCATTTCAGTTAGTGTCCATGTAAACAGGGATTTGGGAATTCAGATCGACCAAGATTTTAATCAGATTGGGGAAATTTGGCGCATGTAAACGTAGCTAGTGTTTGTTATTGTTCTCTTCAGGTGTTTTGAGTTTGTTCATCAGTTCAGGTTGTATTTAAGTCTTGTGTAGTTGTCAGTCAGATTGTCAGATTCTTGTTTCCCTCCGGTCACTTTATGGATTATTCAACACTGAATCATCATCATCATCTCTTTGTCATCTGGTTCCGTCCTTCACCCTCATCCCTCTGTGAGTTTTGTTTTGCTGCCCCGTCAGCTGTTTTGATTTCATATTAAAGTTTTAGTTTCTCATCATCTCGTTTCAAGTTGCTTTGTTCTGCACTTGGGTCCGTTACAACCACCACGAAACCGAACAGTTGTGTGTAACTCCATCGCCGGTTGTTACATAATCACCTTCTATCTATTTCAGATAGATATTTTATCTATCTGAACAACGTTTTCACACTTTCCCAAAGCAAAAAGAAAAAAAAATGAGATGAAGCGAAAGAAAGCTGAGATATCACCATGCCCACCGCGCCATCACTAGAAATAGACGACCACCAACTGGCAGCAGCATCAACTTCCACGTGGGCGGCAGGACTCTCTTCCGCCCCCGCACACAAATTTCATACAATCACACACACACACGGCGCAGTCTCGGAGGTAAACAATTTGTCCCACCTGGGGAGACCTCCCACCAGTCAGTCAGATGCTGTCAGATCCCCGTATCCATTATGCTTAACAAACAAAAAGCGTAAACACCCCCACCGACTGCTGGTGTCACCCAGAGAACACACTTACAATATCAAGCAGCATCTCCTGCGTCTCCGCTGATAAAATCCAGTTTATTTTTTTATTTGAAGCCATGTTGTCACATATCAATGTGATCTGTGAGGAGCCTTGAGAGGAATCTCAACCTTCTTCGATAGTTTGAATAAAATCTGTTCTCTACAAAACAGTTTGTTACCTGCTTCAGGCTAAAAGCTCTGAAACAACAGTCAGAACGATCGTGCTGCATCATGAAGAGAAAATTAGACAAAATTAAGATTCAGTTTGTACTAGAAACAGCTAGAAGTGAACATTTAGTTGAAAAGACACATTTGATGGGGGGGCAGTAGAAATATAAAATATCAGTTGTACAGTGAGTGCTAAAAGCAGCTGGAGTGTTAACAGGATTGAACAAAGTGAAAGTGACAGTTAAAGTGGAAGTCTTTCAGAAAACCGCTGCTATTTCAAGTGTGCTGACTAACACACAGAAAGGAGCCCGTTGAATCTCTCAGATGCTGCTTGGACTTTAGTTTTTCTGCATCTTACTAGTTTAGCAAAGGAATCTTCATATCTTCTAAAAACAGATGTCTCCATGTGTCCATTTGATCTCAGTTATCAGCTGGATGTGCAGACGTGATCTGCTGAAAAACAAACCGCACATCAAGTTGAATCACGTACATTCACTCAGTGAAAATTGTCTTTTTATTCATCAATTTTTGTCCAGTTGCAGTGACTGCAGTTTAGTTTGATTAGTGACGCAACAGGTGACTGAAGTAAAACATGAGTTCTGAAACCAGGACCGATGTGCAGCTGCTCTGTTCACTGTTCAAGCTTTTAATGAACAGTAGCAGCTGGAATGTTCAAGAAAACATGAAGCATGAGGAGACGAGACAGAAACATGAGGGTTTATAGCTGCTGAAATGATGCTGCTGTGAGACTATTCAGGTCATACACATTGTTTTATACACATCTGCACACATCTGGTTTTGGATTAAATCTAAATGCATCATTTTATGTCTTTATACCGACAAAATAGTTGAAAAATAAGAGACATAAGAAGTTTGTAACGTTATTAAGTTTGCGTATGTGGCGTGTTAGAGGTGCGCTTACTGTACTGCTCTTCTTCTGCATGTTGATGCTGTTAAACATTGTTGTGTCTTCGTTAGCGACCGCAAATGTGCAAATATTCCTTGTTACTATTATGTTAACAAGACTCTTAATTATGTTATTTGTTTAAAATTCATCCTGATTTGCTGATTTGTTGCTCAGAATGTCGACGTCTTTTGCACATTCGGAGGATTTCACCAGACTGTTGCAGTGTTTTTAATTGGACTTTAATTTAATGCTAACATTAATCCTCACCAGCCGACACATTCTGTGTAAACCCACATATCAGTCCACTTACACTGACCAGTTCACACAAAAAAACAAATAAAATATGTCATTTATTTTTTTTTTTATTTTTAAGTTTATCTACCTCAAGTTTACAGAAACGTGCAACACTTGGACACCTGGCAGCTTTCAGGTGCACCGAGTTTCATTGTGCAGCAGCCTTTGTAAATAAGTAATTGTTCGTGTGTTGCTCTCATCAGCCGGAGTTTTTGTTCTCTCACGAGCTCGTGAGAATTAAGTGCAAAGAGATTCAGCAGCACAAGTGGCGCTCGATCAGCATCGACAGCCCTGAACGACAGGAACAAGGGGAGACAGATAAGGAGCTGTCTTATGTGGGTGGGTGGGGGGGGCAGAACAACAGAAGACATCATCTATCCAAATCTTTCACATTAAAATGAAATGAGGACAGTTAAGTCAACAGTTACAGCCATTTTTTGTGTGTTTGTTGCAGATTTGTCTCGTTTTAAAGTGAAGTAGTTCCAGTATTAGTTATTAGTAGTTTTTCTTGTGTTTAATGATAAATGTTTGTTTGGTTAGACGCATCAAATGGAACTCGGCCTGTTTCCTTTTCATCATGTCAGTGTTTGTTTTGGGTTTAAACCAACCAGAGTGTAACTATTGTACGTTGCTACAACGACCACTTTGTTCAGTCGGGTGTAAAGTTTCTGGTTTGACAGCCAGCAGAGTGTGTGCCCGGGGTCCACTGAGCCAGGCACAGAACCGCTGGGGTGAATTCCTCTGGCTGCGGCGCGGCTCCCCCTTCTCACTGTGCGTCTCCAGCTTCCTCCAGGGTCGAGGTTACTCTGACCCCAGACGGTGAGTTTCTCCTGAGCGCACAGCTGATCTACTTCCTCCTTCTGTCTCACGCTGTCGATGAAGGACAGTCAGTCATGGCAGTAGGAGGCTGATTATTTCAGACATTATTGGTTCAGCTGCTTTTTAGAATGTTAAGATTTCAAATGCCAATTTTGGCAAAAACGTTTCCGCTAGTTTCTTCAGTCTGATGGGGTTTTTTTTTTGTATTTCTCAAAACAAGAGTTTCATTACAGTCATTTTACCCATAAAGCATCACTCTTAAAGGAGATAGGTTAGCCTGTAATTCTACATCTGTATGTTTTGTTTAAAATTTTAGATGTAACAAAAAAATAAACTTCAGTTTAATAAAAAAATAGAGTTTAATGAATAACTGCAACTCCTTTATTTATAAAGCTGAATTAGACGGCTGTTACTTAAACAAGCTGAAAGTTACAATCACTAGTTGGACTGTTAAATTCAACTTGGTCTGGACTGAATCAGGTTGTGGTTGCATCGTGTTTTGAGGTGTCTTCTAGTCTGGAAGCAGTTTTAGAGAGATTTATGGCGTCAATGTAACCCCTGCTTTCCACTGGACGTGCAACAGACATGCAACGTTGGTGACACGTAATACGCGGCCGATAGCCGCCGTTAAAGTCAATTAGAACATTTCCACTGCGCGTAAAGCAGCACGCATGAGACGCGTGCCAGAAGTGTAGTGTCGCGATCACTATGTTGCAGTTCTATTTTTTATGCGCTTCTAAAACGCGTCAAGTTCAGCAATTTAGTTTGGACCAGACAGGAAATCAGGCGTTTGTACCCGGAAGTTTAAAAATAAAAGGACACGTGCAGATTTCCGTTTGAGAGACTACGAGAAAGTCCAGTACCTGTGACGGGTTTGAAGTCCGTAGGTGGTGTGAAAATAAACCACATACCTTCTGGATACATGTTGTTGTCTTTCTCCCTGCTTGTTGTTGTGTGTACCGACGAAATCACGCGCATTTTTGCTATTCTCATGAGATTTTGTGATCTTCTGGGACCAGCTGGACGTGACGCTACGTGAGTGATTTACGTGTGTGAAGCGCGCCCGGTAGGGTGTAAGGTGAACCCACCGCAACACCAAACCACAAACACTTAAAACTGAATTCCACATTTGAGTTTTTTACCAAAATAAAGGTTTTTCCAACAGCCTCTTTAAAAACCCCATAAGAACAACACGGGAGTTTTCGGGTTTTGCCTTTTGGGTTTTTTCAACAAATGGAGAGGTGATTCATCTTCCTGTTAGGCAGCAAAATAAAAGACACACCAGTTGTGTTTGCTAAATACTGCACGGAGAAATTCCAAGTTGTTTGTCTCTGCTGGACGCCCTCTTCAGATGTAAGTGTTTTGTTTTAGGGCTTTTAAGATGATTACATGTTGGTTGGAATGACGCGGACGATGTGCTGTTGAAAACCGGCTCCCTGAAGGAAAAATCAACAATAAAAAAGTGAAAACAAGAGCAGAGCAGCGACACAGCAGGTTTTTATTTTTTTATTAGATATTGAGTTAACCGTGTGATTCGGTTTCAGAGCTTTTACTTTTACTGCTGGTGAACATCATCATCGTTTGCATTTGATTTGTGAGCAGTCATGTCGCATAGCCAGTATCATCATGTCGGGTGCTTCAACCAGCTGATCGGCTCAAGGTTTCTAGTTTCTAATCAAAAACCCAGTTTACTTTACAGCGAGCGCTTGAGGGGAGAAGCAGAGAGGGACGTACATCGGATCATAAATCTCTTCTCTGTCTCGTCTTCCTCTCTGTAACTTTATTTCTCTTTCTTCCTTCCTGGATATGTTATCTCATTAGCAGCAACCTTGACCCTCCCTGAGCCAAGTGTCGGCCTCGGGCCACCACTCTCATCTCAGGCCACTTAAAAAGAAAACTGTTCAATGATTTAACAGATTCTGTTACTTCAGTTGTAGCTTTCATGCGTTTCAAAGAATCTTAAATTTATTTACAGTGAGTAACGAGCAGGTCTGAGTGTTATGAGTCATAGAAGGATAGAAATTAACCTTCATCATCACAAACAAACCAAAACTAACAAAAAACAACAAATAAAAGCGTTGTTCTGAGTGTTTGATGCATTTCATGTCATACATTATTTATGTTCCTTCTATTTTCTGCTGTATTTCAGTTGTTTGGTCTCAGAAGCAGCTGCTGGCAGGAAGGTGATGTTATAAATGCTAAGGTCAAAGGTTGGAGGTGTATAATTTATCATCTCCAGCTTTGCACCAACATGGAAACATTGTATAAGATAAATCGTTTATTATCGTTTTCCTTCCGGATTATCCGTGTCTTTGTTATCCAGTTTTTGTCCCGCCCATTTCTCTTGTCTCATTCCCGACGTCCTCATCGTCGTCCGTCTTTAACTTCAACACTTCACATGTAGAGTCTGCCAACCTGATCAGCTGATAATTAGTTTCACTGAAGGACTTGGGTTAGAAGTGACAGCACGTCTACAGCGTTCGTTACATAAGCCACTGAAAGGAAGTGACAAAGTTGACCTCAAATGAACCCGCAGGGCACGGAGGCTGACTCAAGACTTGGATGGAAACCGATGGAGACAATCCATCACTTTACTGGAGCAGCAGATGTGATCAGACCTTCCCGTGATGGAGCTGCTATATAATGTGTTTTAGCTTCATGTGTTTAACAGCTTCTGGGTAATTTGATTAGTTTGGAACTGATTTGTGTTTGATACTTGCTCAGAGTTCCAGATATGTTCTGTGTTCTCGATCATAAAAAAGAGCCTAGTGGAGAAAAAAAAAGATGTTAATGTTAAGAACAAATCTGGTCTTCAATTAGATTAATTTGTCAAATGGCTTCTTAAACAAGCCATTTCATACAAATTTCAGGACTTTGTGGTTATTTCTTAAGTAACATGTAATATGAAACATTTTATATCTAAAAAACGTCCGGAAACACTGATTAACAGACCTTTCAATCTGTCTGCATTAAAATTCGGGTGGTTCCGGCTCCTTCCATCAGGCTGCTTTGTCAGGCTTCAGGCTGCAACTCATTAATATTCATTATTTGAATTTGCTGGACTCTGATTGGCTAACAAACTAGCCTATGAGAGCAAGGTATACTGTTTCCTGCCCCGCTGCGCATGGTAACATCAGACGTACTCTCTTCCTGTTTGCTACGTCTTATGCTACAGCTTTTAGCCAGCAGCATGCTAGGTGTGGTTTCAACTGCAGGAGCTGATGAATACTAACGAACAAAGGAGTTGTGACGAAACAGATACAGGCCGTTCGGACTCGGGAGAACTCGGGTGTTATCGCCACCTGCGTAGTTTGAGAGATAAAAACTGAAAGAGAAGTTGTTGACCTGTTTTCACACCCACTATGAAGGTAAGAACACCTGTGGAGCTAAAATATTCAACAGAAACCTCAGAAAAAAACGTTTTTAATGGAAGGGCCTCTTTAATAACTATGTGACAGATCTGTGACATGGAGACATTGGATTTTTAAAAGTATTTACACCCCCATCAACTGACGGGAGTCTTTATAACATGTTTGATTTAATTAATTAAATTCACACTATGAATGTTTCCCTTTCATCCTAACGAGGGCTAATCACCAGCTGCTTAATGGTTTAGGACTTAATTTTTTTTGTTTTAACAATAAATTGTACTGAATACTAATTTGCTTTCCACATCCTCTTCCATCTTCTGATGGAACATTATTTGTGTTCCGTCACGTTCTTTGTTTGCTCAATCTTTCTTCTAATATTTTTCTATTGATGTACCTTTTTATATGATCTTTTTTAGGCTGTTTTTTTTTTTTATTGTCTCATGTTTTTATCGGGTTGAATGTGGAAGGGTTGTGTTGTGTTGTGTTGCTAATTTCTCCCAAAGGAGACAAATAAAGGTACTTTGATTTTCACCGTCCAGTGGATCAGCGGATCAGTGTAGCTGTGTGTGCGTGTGTTTAGGCAGTGAGGGTTTACTTACACCTTTAGGTAATAGTTTCTAGTCTGTGTTGTGCTGATAAATGCACGCTGGTCTGTAAAAACTCTGGTGGTTTGGAAACTGCTTCATACGCGTTACTTCCCCTTGATGGGCAACAATACGACTTTTTCTTTTGAGATTCTGTGAGTTTAAGGTTGGTGTTCACATGTTAATAGATTTAGTTAAACTGTTTTTTTTAATAAATAAATACACAAACTGTCTTGATGTCTCCTTGTTTACTGCTATTGAAAGAGTCAGTCCTCATTGTCTTCCATCATTAGATGATGCCACCTTATTTGAGCTAATTTTAAATGACAGCCGTCTGTCGTCAGCTGGTCTCTCTGTGAGACAGATGTTCTGATGTTTCCAGCTCCCACTGTTGTTACAAGTTTCCACCACAAGTGATCCCTAAATCACTCAGCCGTGTCTCTCTTTATTCTCTATCTTCTTTCTTCTCTCCGTCTGTCTTTATTTGCTATAAACCGCGTCTCCAGGCGCTTGTTCAGTGTTACAAGCTTGCATAAATTTTCTGTTTTCATTGGAGAAGTTTGGCTAAAACTCGAGGTTTTTTCCACAGTAGGAGTGATTGTGCATTCCACCGAGCCTGTAAAGACTCGCTGACATTTATTAAGTCTAATATCGCTCACAGGGTCCAAATTAAAGCCGTTTCTTCGAGTTGGCCTGGTCCCTAAATTTTTTAAGTGTTGCATTCTACCTGCTGGAGTGTAAATTAAATCAGTCTCTTTTGGCTGATTTTTTCCATGTGACAGATTTACCGTTGATAACTGTCTCATTTTAGGAGGAATTGTGTTAGAAAAGTGATGCTGTTTTCTGTTTCTGTCAAATGAGATAAAAAGCTGAAATGAGACGTCAGCTCAAGGAGCTACAGTGGTACAACCACACGTCTGACCATCATAGATCTTTAGTCTTATTTCTGTTTTGCATCAATAAAAATACTAGATGGGAGTTTTTTGTGATACGGAGTGAACATTTCCCATTCTTAAAGCTGAAGAAGATTTTTAATCAGGCTGATAGCTTGTCACAGATAAAGTGTTTGCTTTAAAGAGGCCCTTCCATTAAAAACTGTTTTTCTGAGGTTTCTGTTGAATATTTTAGCTCCACAGGTGTTCTAACCTTCATAGTGGGTGTGAAAACAGGTCAACAACTTCTGTGTCAGTTTTAATCTCTCAAACTACGCAGGTCACGATAAAACCCGAGTTCGAATGCCCGGTACTTGTTTTATCACAACTCCTTTGTTCGTTAGTATTTGGCAGCTCCCGAAGTTGAAACCACACCTAGCTTGCTGCTAGCTAAAAGCTGTAGCATAAGACATAGCAAACAGGAAGAGAGAACATCTGATGTTGCCATGCGCAGCGGGGCAGGAAACAGTATACCTTGCTCTCATAGGCTAGTTTGTTAGCCAATCAGAGTCCAGCAAATTTGAATAATAATTATGAATGAGCTGCTGCTCGAAGCCTGATGGAACCAGACAAATTTTGATGCAGACAGATTGATAGGTCTGTTAATCAGTGTTTCCTAACATTTTGTACTTAAAAATCCTTAATACCTATACTTAATAAAAATAAAAATAACCAGTCCTAAAATTTGTATGAAATGGCCTCTTTCAGGGGCTCGACACACGGGAGGCGGCCTGCGGCAGTGACCAGCGACACAAGCCAGCAACATGCTCCTTTCCAGGGCGAATAGAGAGTCTTCCGTGGTTTTTATTGGCTGACAGATTGGAGGGAATATTCGGATATCAAAGCAGTTCAGGGGTGAAAAAAGTTATATATGAAGTGTCATAAGATTTTGCTGGAGTAAAGTGAAATCTTACTTCTGACTTTGTTATACAAGAGACGAAAAAGACGTAAATCGGCTCAACTCAACTCCATAAAAGTGACAGTCGGACCCGGTTCTGTAATACGATGTCATAATTTTTTCTTTCTCAAAGCCCCCCCGCTGTCCCGTGCAGGAGCATGCAAATTTAACTCAGTGCTGTAATTTATTAGCTAATAGCGTTCTACAACTGCATAGTACACCTCTCAATCAACCAAGTGTGTGCGCGTACGTATCTTGAAGAACTACGGCCAGCCGGCATTTACAAGTTTTTTACATGCCCCTTTGAGAGCCATTGCTTGCTATTGTAGGGGCGGGACTTAAAGATGCAACACATTTTTTCACCTCAGTGGCGCCCTCTCCAGATTTCTGCTTTAATAGATAACTGTCGCAGTCTGGGGGGGGGTTAACGTCACAAGCTTGTATCTTGTATTTGAATGAGAATGTAATGTGTGTGTGTGTGTGTGTGTATGTGTGTGGGTGTGTGTGTGTGTGTGCGTGTCTGTGTGGGTTTGTATTTCTGACCTCCTGGGGACCCGTTTCCTGACTTTTACTATCTTTCTGGGGTCCGAGGGTTCTTGTGGGGACCGAAGCCTGGTCCCCATGAGGGGAACTCCCCTTTTTAGGGTTAGGGGTTAGGTTTATAGGTATGGTGTGAATAGAGTTTTAGTTAGTCTTAGGGTTAGTTATAGATCAGTAATGGTTAAGGTTAGTAAAAGGGTTTGGGTTAGGTATAAATCTAGTTACTAAAATCAATGGAAGTCGATGGACGGTCCCCATAAGGATACCAAAACACACTTGTGTGTGTGTGTGTGTGTGTGTGTGTGTGTGTGTGTGTGTGTGTGTGTGTGTGTGTGTGTGTGTGTGTGTGTGTGTGTGTGTGTGTGTGTGTGTGTGTGTGTGTATGTGGGTTTGTATTTCTGCCCGCCTGGGGACCCGTTTCCTGACTTTTACTATCTTTCTGGGGTCCGAGGGTTCTTGTGGGGACCGAAGCCTGGTCCCCATGAGGGGAACTCCCCTTTTTAGGGTTAGGGGTTAGGTTTATAGGTATGGTGTGAATAGAGTTTTAGTTAGTCTTAGGGTTAGTTATAGATCAGTAATGGTTAAGGTTAGTAAAAGGGTTTGGGTTAGGTATAAATCTAGTTACTAAAATCAATGGAAGTCGATGGACGGTCCCCATAAGGATACCAAAACACACTTGTGTGTGTGTGTGTGTGTATGTGTGTGGGTGTGTGTGTGTGTGCGTGTCTGTGTGGGTTTGTATTTCTGACCTCCTGGGGACCCGTTTCCTGACTTTTACTATCTTTCTGGGGTCCGAGGGTTCTTGTGGGGACCGAAGCCTGGTCCCCATGAGGGGAACTCCCCTTTTTAGGGTTAGGGGTTAGGTTTATAGGTATGGTGTGAATAGAGTTTTAGTTAGTCTTAGGGTTAGTTATAGATCAGTAATGGTTAAGGTTAGTAAAAGGGTTTGGGTTAGGTATAAATCTAGTTACTAAAATCAATGGAAGTCGATGGACGGTCCCCATAAGGATACCAAAACACACTTGTGTGTGTGTGTGTGTGTGTGTGTGTGTGTGTGTGTGTGTGTGTGTGTGTGTGTGTGTGTGTGTGTGTGGGTGTGTGTGTGTGTGTGTGTGTAAATCAGAAATGAATAAATCATATAGAGGTTATTTTATTGTTAAACTCCTTCAAAGCTTGTGTTGATCTTTAGAGGGAACATAACTTGGAAAACCGTTGCTGTGTTTTGAAGAACTAACGAACCGCCAACAATAACAGGTGCAAACCTGAAATGCTGCAAGATGACAAAGGAAAAAAAAAATCCCACAGGCGGCCAAGATTTTTCTTCATCTCAGTTTGTTTGGGAGGGACACAAGATGCTACAAAACAGCTCTGAGTGCCAGCAGCAGCAGTGATGGAGCCACCTTTCCTCGCTCACCCCGTCTGTTTCTCCTCTGTTTCTAGGTAACGACTTGTTCCTGGTCGCCGTCCATGAGCTCGGCCACGCACTCGGCCTTGAACACTCCAATGATCCCACTGCCATCATGGCTCCGTTCTACCAGTACATGGACACGGAAAACTTCAAACTGCCCGCGGATGATCTGATGGGAATCCAGAAGATTTACGGTGAGGCCGTCTGCTTCATTACACAGCTCAAAGTAAATATCTGTCCTGAACTGACGCAGCACTCGACCTCTGAAGTCAATCTATCTGTTTTTATAAATAACACGGCAGCAGATGTCTGACACAATGACTTTGTGACATCAGCTTTTATCTCGTGGCTGTCTTTGTGTAAGTGTGACGAGGATCCAGTCAAAGTGAAACAGTTTCCATTGTTTTGTGTCTCTACTTTTAAAAGATTGTTTCCAGCATGTCATGTTCTGTCATCCTTCATCAACCATGACTCAGAAGTTTGAGATCACCAGACGTGAGTCATGCATTAGCACAGATCTATAAAACTGAACCACTGGTCCAGGTTTAGACTCTGTGTCTTTGATTGAAGGGTGCAAACATTCTCACCTTTGTTAAACGTATTTAGACTCAGTCATGTGTCGATACCCACTAACATGTCAGTCTTTAGTATGTCTGTTTAGTTTAGTTTGGAATTAGCATGTTTATGACCAGGATGAAACCGTTTCTGGTTTTAATGGTGAAGATTTCCTCGGGTTAGTCTTTGTTATTTAAAATTCATTTACCATAAAAACTTTATTTGGTGAACAAACTAGTGAACATCTAACTGAAACAAGGAGGCAGCAGTAAAAATATTTTTTAACTCTACAGAGACTAAATCTGTTGTGTGGTTGTATTTGAAAGTTTATTAAAGTTTAGAGGAAAACATACCTGCACACTATTGCCCCTTTTCCACCGACAAATCGGCACGGCGCGCTTGAGAGCGGTACAGTATAGCGCGGATCAACCCGCTTCAGTAGGTGGAAACATAAAGCGGACGTAAGTGGGGATATGGGCGTGCCCATCTGGCTATGAAAAGTGGCGCTCAAAAGTCTTTGTCCGCGACGTCACGGTGCGTGAAAAACAACAACAATGGCGGATATACGTGTCTTTTTGTACTTTGCACTCTGTCTGTGGTTCATTTTGGTTGGTTTGATTTTTGGTTCTTGTGGAGGAAGTCGCCATTGTCCAAAGTCAATTGTATTTTAAAATTGAATATTTATATGGTTGCTGGGAGTTTTTTTTTAAAGACTTTTGCGGGAGCGCTTCTATATCACACCACGTGAACACCACACACAGCCGAGCCAATCAGGGGCTACCATACGTAGTAGTCGTGTCACTGGTAGCAGTTTACTGGACCAATCAGTAGACAGGTGGGCGTGTGGGCCCGCTTTGGGCCGCTTCGGACCACCGAGGAGGTGGTCTGAAAAAAGAGGCCGGGTTGGCGCGGAATGACGCAGTTTAGACCCGAGAAAGGCGATGGAAAAGGGTCCGCAGGGGGCTAAAGTGAACCGAGCTGCACCGTGTTCTGTCGGTGGAAAAGCGGCATATGTTACAGCTAGGGATGCAACAATACCACTTTTTCAAACCGATACCGGTACTTAGGTCTGAGTACTTGCTGATACCGAGTATCAATGCTGATATTTCTACCACACAAAAAATCCAGTGAACTGGAAGACATGTTTTATTTTCTTCTCTGCTTGTTACAACAAATGATGGTAAACTAGATAAAAAATAAAATATTAATAAAAATGACACAAAACTAAAATTTCAAGTGAAAAATAAGCATTTTCTGTTAAATTACTGCAGAATTTACACATTTTAAATATCAGTTCATGGTATCAGTTAACTATCCGATACGAGTACATTAGAGTGGTATCGGCCCCGATACCTGATACCGTATTGGTACGTCGCTAATTACAGCTAATTAAAAGTTAGCTAACACTTTAGCTTCATGTGTTCTTTGAAACAAGATTTAAATAAGTTAAAATTGTGGTTTGCTTGTCAAAAATTTAAACTACTGTAACAGATACAATCATGAAATGAGTTTCCCCTGTAGGGTGGTCAGACTCAGCCTTAAAGAAAAGGGGAGGAGCTCCGTCATCTAGAGGAGATTGAAATGGAGCCGCTCCTCCTCGTCGTAAGGAGTCAGCTGAGGTGGTTCAGACATTTTATTAGGATGTCTCCTGATCGCCTCCTTGTGTTGATTTTATGGTTCTGTCCCACTTGATAGAAACCTCTGGGCAGACCCAGAGTTTACTGGAGGATCATATGTCCTCTGTGGCGTGGGAACGCTCGGGATCCCCAGGAGAGGCTGGAGAATGTCAGTGAGTAGAGGGATGTCTGGGTTTCTCTACTGAACCTATAAAATGATTCATGATAGAAGTAAATCTACTAATAATTATATTAATAATCCAGCAATTTTCCTAATAACACACTTAGGCTGCAGGAAACCCCGCTGGCTCCCGTGTTTGCAGTTATTTTAGTTTATAAGAACTTTTTTCAAAATTTCAATCTTCAATTTTAAATACTGTGACAATAAAAAAAACGTAGTTTCAAAGACAGTTGAAACATTAAACAGCAGAATAAAGTTTGCAGGTCTTTCTGGGACTAGATGGATTAAACCTGACAGGGTTCTGGCAGTGTGGGAGTCAGGCGGGGGGGCTGTGCCCCTCTGGATGTTACCATACATGACTCATATCAGGTAATCACTGACAAATCTACTTATTGCAGTGAGTCATCAGAATTAAGTCACATTAGAGCTGTTGTTACATCACACGCCGACCAGCTCGTCGTCTGCTGCAGGTATGAACTCAGTCCTGGTCTCCTCTGGGAACACGGTCCACACTCTGTCCTCATTTTACACACACTGGATCAAACTCTTCTATTTGTGTTTTTGCTCTAAACGATTTGGAAACATACATTTTCTTTTCTAACCCCGATGTAGCATAAGATGTCTTTTATTTGGATGAAGACTAAACTGTGGTATCATGACTAAAGCAGCACCTATAGTGCTCGTTCCTCACTGACTGACTGATTGTCTCCTCACAGAGCTGATAGAGCTCCAGGGCAGGAGCGTGAAATTCAATTTAATGGTAAAGGATTTATGTAATCACCAGCGTGCTTCCTTTTTTTTTTTTTTCTTTTAAACTCTCCCAGATGAATAAAGAGATCAGCTGAGTGACCTCAGACTAGATCTGGGCTTTTATTGTGAAGCTGAAGAGAAACTATGTTAATGTTCCTGTTACATGTTCTGAATGTTGTTGTTGAAACCTCAGATTTAAGTGGTGGTGAGTGATGGTGTTGTCAGTTACAGCTGTCGCCGTTGTAAACCAATCCTGCTTCACTGAGAGGCCACATGAATGACACACACACACACACACACACAGGAAAGAACCTGCCATCTGCCTACATGGTCGGGCCACGGCCCTCTGGGGATGACAGACCCGGGCAAGTGATCAAATCTCTCCTCATCCCTCTTATGTTTTACTCGCCTCCTCCTCCTTCTTCTTCTGCCGTAGCAGGAGTTGAAGGGCAGGACAAGTGATGGAAGCTCCTCGCTTACCCTCATTTCTCTCCCGTTGTAACTGACCTGCTTTCTATCCTGCTGGCAACACGGGTGCTGGTTGGAGAACAAAACAGGCGCACAGATGGAGAACAAGGTGGTGGACTCAGTCAAGAGAACGATGACATGAGGAAAGAGATTTAACCCTAGAGTGAAAAAAGGACGGGATGATTTAGGATTTGAGTTTGTTTGTAGGAGAACAAGTTTTAGACAGGCTGAGTGAGGAGAATTTGGAGCGTCTGTTTTTATCTGCTCGGCAGGGAAGAAACGCTCATGAGACCCCACGGTGGGTCGGGAAAAAAACCCAGTGTGGGGTCTTGAGAACATTCTTCTGAAATAAAGTAAACTTCAGAAACAGTTGTTGTTGCATATTTATTGGCATGTTTGTCACAGAAAGATAAAAACAATAATCCTAAAGAGATTATTTGTAACTTAATATCCAAACAGGTTTTTTATTAAACACATTGTATATTTAAAATAAACAACAGTTTGAAGTCTCCAGCTTTTAATTTGTAGGTTGAAAGTATCTATTTTAAGGAACGTCTGGTTTATAAAATAATCTAAATTATAACAACAGAAGGTTTACTTGTATTAAGAACTGAACTTGCTATAAATATAGTCAGCAATAGATTTTTCTTTCAACTCCTCGAGGACCAAACCATTTTTTTTCCCCTCACTGAGCTTTGAAATGAACGACTTCCTGTCCTTTTGTAGTTGACTGCTTCTCATTTCCTGTTTACACAAGCTTTAGATTTCAGTCAGTCAGACATAACTTATCATATGTAATGATGTTAGCAGCAGGGGAAGAAAGTAAAACATCAATAAGGGTTTGAAAAAAGGCCGGACATGACCGTCCCAAGGTTCATGGGCCGTTAGCAGAAATAAAAATGAAAAAGCTCATGTTTGAACATTTTGAAGAAAAAATTTGAAAGAAGGAGGGAAAAGCTGATAATCCATTAATATTTGAGGCCTAAAGAGTATTTAAAAAAGTTAAATCAGATCTTTTTTTAAATGGGTTTTTGTGATGAAGTCATAAGCAAACAAAGTCTTACCTGTTGATTTGGTCTTTGAATTACCTTGAAGAAATAGTAATTAGTTCAGACCAAATTGGTGAACTAATGGCTCATCTCAGTGGGGCCAGTTACATTGTAAAGTACTGCCATCTATTTTTTAAATCATGAGTTTTGCATTACACTGTTATTCCTGCAGAAATCTAATATAACCTCTGCAAATGCTCCAGCTAGCAGCTCCAGCTAGCCGCTACAGCTAGCAGCTTCAGCTAGCAGCTGCAGTGGCTAACCCCTCCTTTCCACCAGATGCGTCAGCAGCACGTTACTGAAGCAGCACGTCTCGCTCGCGTATTCTGCTGCTTGGCCCTTTCCACCAGGTGTGTATGAGGAACGTAGCAGCAGGGAAGCAACCGTCATTGAAAGAGCACGAAGTCACGCGAGGTTAGCAAAATCACACGCGACTTTGTCAGTATACACAACAACAAGCAGAATAAAACTACAACATGACTCCAAAAGGTTTGTGTTTTATGTTCTGTCCGTTTTATGTAAATATGAAGGACATTTAAAGATCCAGAGGGCTGCTCCCTCGGAGCGTATTTCGGTTTTGGAAAAGTTTACAGCTGGGGTCTACAAAACCCAGTCGTGGAGTGCCATTGTTCAGCAGTTGTCTCTGCTTCACCACACCTCAATCAAACAAGATTGTGAGAAACTGTTTTTCAACTGTTTTCAACTGTTTTTCAACCTCGATCTTCAAGCCAGACGTCTTCCCCTGTCCAAAATGTTGAACCTGTGACGTGTTTCAGACACGTAGCGCGTAAAAAATAGAACCGCCACGTATGTGCCGCGAGATGTCGCTCCTGAGACGTGTTCGACTCGTGCTGCTGATGGATGCGGTGGAAAGGGTTCTATTGACTACAGCGGTAGCTATCTATCAGCTGCGTATGACGTGCTGCTGCAGTAACACGCTGCTGACGCATCCGGTGGAAAGGAGGGGTCAGACTAACTGTTAGCTTGTCTGTCCAGTCTGAGCTAATCTTTATTTTTCCAGACTTGAGGTTGTTCAAAGAGCTTCGCACAGCAGGTAAGTTATTATTGTTCATGGAATCCCACTGGAAAAGATCTAAAGTATCATGTTAGAGGTTTCTAAACATTAGGAGCTTCTTGAAAAAAATTTGAATCAAAGCAGCAGTTTTTTCTCTCAGTACCGAATTTACCACAATTCAACATCAACCTTAAAAGACCTTGATGAATTTGCAGCTGGTTATTTTGGCCTTTTTTGAATTTAAGTGGAATTTTTGTCATTCTGAAACATTCACTCAAGCGTTTTGGTACAAATTAGTTGTTCTCCGTGCTGTTGGTTCTTCAACTAGCTGAGCTACATGATTAGAGTTCTTGTTCTCTGGTTTCAAGTGTTTATATCCATGAAACAACTGATTGGCTCAACAAGTCACCAGCTTTGGACCAACATGTGACCAGATGAACACCTGCAGCCTACTGGGAAATTAAATTATTAGTCAGGTTCAACAAGTCAAAGTGAGAAAACCTCATATCTACTGAAAACCACTGTTAACTTGTTATTCTCAACATTTGGACGTTTGTCATCTGACTGACTCTTTTCATGCTTTTATTTTTGGACTCCACTAATCTGTGGATGTGTTTCAGGGGATTTGGTTCAGTCAGTGAACACAATCACTTGTGATGACCTGCTGATCAGTTGTTGCAGACTGTGTGTGTGTGTGGGGGGGGTCTGTTAAGCCAGTTTTAAACTAGTATAAAGGTTGACTGCTTTTTAAAGATTGAACCCTTCTGTGCTGTTATCATCTTCTACTTACTGAGTCATGTCAGTATTTTTCCACAACGCTGAAAATTTTAGAGGAACTTTCAATATTTTATTTTCATTAAATCCTTTTTCCAGGTTTGTGGGAAAATGGATTGTTTGTCACATTTGCCCCTTTCATACAGCTGTAATCTATTCTTGTATTAACACATGGCTCACCTCATGTGACCCCAATCAACACATGGCAACTCATATCCTCTCAGTTACAGTGTTATTTGCGTGCCATCATTTTACTCAATTATTCCTGCACACAGCCCACTTGTTTGTGCTGCTTCAACCTCTCGTCTCTCCGTTTCCCCTTGAACATATCACACTCTGTCCTCATCAGTGTTATATAACACTCCTGGTCTCCAACAGGAAGATAACATTCACTTTTTAAATAAAAACATTTCTAATATGTTACATGTGTCATGTTAAAGTGATATCAAATCAAATCAATTCAAAAATACTTTATTAATCCCCGAAGGGAAATTAAGTGTTGTTGTAGCTCAGTTCTTTTTCAGGGAGCCATTGTAGAAGGTTCTAGGTGTGGACAGGAAGGATCTCCTGTACCGCTCTGTGCTGCAGCGGATTTTGAAGAATCTTCTGACTGAAGACACTCTGTTGTTGAGTTACTGTGTTCTGAAGAGGATGATGATCATGTTCTTCATCCTCCTTTGGACAATCAACTCAAGAGACTCCAGTTCAGTCTCCAGGACAGAATCAGTCCTCCTTATCCATCTGTTCAGCCTCTTCATGTCACCTGCTTTGATGCTCCGCCCCAACAGGTGACTGCAGATATGATCAGCTGACAAACGCCTTTCTTTTGCCGCTCCTCTTCAAATCTCTGTCTGCCCGTATTATTGGAAAGCCAGGCAGAGACACGCTGGAGTCTGGGATATGTTCCTTTAGCCATGTCTCAGTAAAACACATGATGCTGCATTCTCGATACTCCGGCTGGGTCTTCAACAGAGGTTCAAGTTCATCCATTTTGTTAGCAAAGAGATCTCACATTTGTCAATATGACTGATGGAAGTGAAGTTTTAAACTTCCTCTTTCTCTCTCTTCACTGTGCTCCTGCTCTGCATCCACATCTTCTTTTGAGCTCATCAGGGATCCAGAGTTTCAATTTGAGGATTATTTCAGCCTTAGAAATGTCAGTTAGCTGCTCTTTCTTGTAAACAAGTCTCTTGTTGTCATGGTTACGCATCATAACAAGTGGCAAAAAAAGTAACAAATCAAGCAAAAAACTCCATCAGCACAGCACCCAAATCAGAAGTATTTGGAAAATATTTCCAGAAGAAAAAACTAGCAAGAAATACTCAAAAAGAACAACAACAAAAAAAGCTAGCAAATGCTAGCAAAGTCACAGAGCTACTCCAACAAGCTGCTAACCCTAATTTCCAAAGTCCAACAAGTAATAAATCAAAAAGCACAAAGTAGCAAACAAAAGCACTCTACTCACACAGAAGAGGCAGGTAGGAGTCTAAAAATAATCCAAGGAGGTACTGTGACTGTGACTACAGACTAACTCTACGACAAAAACTATAATACTATGACTACTATGATCAGCCATCGACACGAGACACGACAGAATCCACAACAGAAAACAACGATCCGGCACTGAACAGAACACAGAAACAACCTTAAGTAGTGCCTGACCCAGACAAGACACAGGTGTAAACAATGAGCTAATAGACAGGAGTGAAAGAACAGGAAGTGACATGACCATATATGGAACACAGACTGTTAAAACCAGAAGAGACACAAAAAGTTCCTAAACATGAAGACTATGACAAAATACAAACTCAATACAGAACATACAATGACTAGCCATGAAGATAAGATACTATAAACTAACCTAAATCTAAACTAAACTCTAAAGCCATATATAAAACACAAATACACTGACAAAAACCTCTAAATCCAACAAAACCCACACTAAACATAAACAGGAGACCGTGGACAAACCCACGGCTCCTGACAATCGTATCACTTTGAAAAATCCCAATTTATCTCCAAGTATGAATATCACTAGCAGCGGAGAAGTCTATCTTTGATCTTTGCATCAGGGTGAAACGTCTTGCATGATGGTTTATTTTTTGGAACTATGTGGCAGTAAATTTAACACAGGATACTAGTTTACATAACAACATTTAAATGAATTAGTACTAGAACTGTTTAACCTGGCAGCAATCCAATCACACCAGCTGTTTATAGCTCATTATTTTGGTTCAGAGTGACCGACTTCTGATTTCAATCTTCAGAATGTCACATGCTTGTGAATGGTTTGAAAGAGATGGAGGTGTTAGTGTGTTTTTAAAAGTGAAGTGAAATTCAACTAAATTACATTTTAACAGAATTTTAAAGAAACATTAGCACAAACCGCTGTGATATGTAGCAGTTTGAGCCATTTTATAATAAATAATATAATATATGTTTGGACAAGTTCATCAGTCCCATTAGATGTAAAAAATCTGTCTACAACAGAAAGATATTAATTATTTCCACTTTCCCATCAAACGCCTCAATATATCTGAAATATTCCTTTTTTGTTGTTAATCTCTGCCTTCTAATCTCTTAAAGACTTGTAGAACCTCTTTTTTCTTTTCCTTGAATATATTCAGCTATCATAAATAAAACTTGTTCTCACTGTACAAGTTTGTGTATTTTCTCAGTATTTTTGCTTTATTTTAGTCATTTTTTACACACTATATGGATTTTAATCTTCACAGTGAAACACCATGAGAACATGTTTTCTTTACATTATGTCGTGAGGTGTGATCCATCGCACCACTTCGCCCATACACTTTATTAAACAGGCGGTTTGGGTGTAAAACAACATGCTGCCGATTCACATGTCACAACAAGTGAGATTTATTTCTCCAACTCTCTCCAGGCCCACCCGACAGGAATCCTCATCCCACCAAGCCTCTGCCCACAGCCCCTCCTCCTCGCTCCCATCCTCCATCGGACCCCCGCAAACCAGACAGACAGACACGACCTCCGAGGCTTTCCCCGGGAGACAGGCCGTTCCACCCCAACGCCAAACCACACATCTGTGACGGAGGCTTCAACACTCTGGCTATACTGAGGAAAGAGATGTTCATCTTCAAGGTAAACGAAGACAAACCCGGTTTTTACCCGGTTAAAACCTAAAGTCTGAAATCTGTCAGCAATCGGTCTCTGCAGACCAAACAGCCTGGAGATATTTGACATTTTGACAAAATTTATGAATTATTGGTTGATAAATGCAACAGACAGACTCATCCCCTAATTCAGACCTGGATGAATGTCCTGCAGGTTTGTAGACTGACTGTAGAGAAGCACAGAGATGAGAAAACAGGATGGATCATTGAGACCTTGAAGGATTACAAAAATATACAGGGAGTAGGAGATTTTCTGCTAATCTGCTACATGTTTAGCTTGTGCACACAGAATAAGAGAGAGCTCATTTGGAGCTAATATTAAATATTGGGTTGGAAAGTTGGCTGGCATTTTTAGGAGAGCAGGTTTGACAGCGATGTGACAACTTGTACAAAAATAGTGGAAGCAGCTCCGTACCTTAAAATAAGAACGTTCATCTCTGAAGGAGCTCTGCAGATTATTTGGGTCCCATTTGATCTCAAATTTGAATGAATCTTATCGAGGTGAAATGCCATGTCATGAACAGGACAGTGCAGCCTTCCTGTCCTTCATATGGAACTGGATACAAAGTCCTTTCCGTTACAGGAAGCTTATGAGCACAAGGTCTGGGCAAGAGACAGTGAAGAACAGAGAAAAAGTTTGAAGCAGCACAAAGACGTTCTGTGTTCCTCTCAGACTGGAGTTAGTGAGTTTGCTTTATGAGAGAGTGGCTGTTTTTTTTTTAACGCACATAAAGATTATTCATTCGTTAAAGAGGCTTGTGGAATTTGGGGAATCCCCCCCCCTTTGTGTCCTCTGTCCTTCTAAACAAAGTCTCTTTCTAAACCTCCCAAAAAACAAATCAAACATGTAGAAACCAGATCTGTTTGTAAATATAGTCTAAAACAATGCTGTCGTCTGACAGAGTGAAGAGAATCGGGGGATTTCTATTGGATTTAAATTTAGATGTAATCACAGGATTGTTTTTTTTAGCTCAGGAAGTTAAGGAGACGAAACGTTGACTGCTTTCATCAAGAGGTTTGTGTTTAGGTTCTGGATCTTTGTTCCAGACTTCCTTTAAACATGAAGGCACAAACTGTTTTTCACCTCTGAACTGGACTCTGTTTTATAGATTTATTATTCTTACATAGAAATGATTGTATGTTGGACTTGGTCCTGGCATTATTTGTGATTATTGTTGTTAGCGATCAATGTTACCATGGTGATGCAACTGTAAGAACATCTCTTAGAAAGACTGACAAACCTTTCTGCCCTTTTTACACATCAGAAAGAGCTGCTTGGTCACAAAATGAACCATGTTGTTAAATTTGTGTTGCCAATAACCATGGTAACGTAATCTGTGAAAAATTATTTCCCAAATAAAAACTGAGTTGGAATGACTGAGAGTTTACACACAGTTTCAACTAGGCTACGTTCTTACTGCAGGTCTTGACGCTCAATTCAGATTTTTTTTTTTTGTGAAATCCGATCTTTTTGCAAGGTCGTTCATATTGCCAGTGAAATGCGACCTGAATGTGACTTGCTGTCTGAACAGAATGCGTCTTGAATGTGTCACGCATGTGCATTATAGGAACTGTGACTCCTTATTTATTTAGCTCAGAGATTTTTTATTTTTCTTTGGCATTGGAGTCAGGTTCTTTTAAACCCGCGCTCTGGTATATCTTTGGAAATGTTTTCAAAAACCGCGCGGTTCCTATAACACCTCTTGAGTTTGGCCGGAACAGAACTCAGACACTTCAGTTTCTCGTCATTGACTGTTCTCTACGTCGTCTGCCGTTACTGTTGTTTACTTTTGCTCCCACGTCCTTGACGCAGAATAGTAACGTATGTCACATATTGATGACGTACAAGTCGGATGGAAGCGACCTGGCGGATCAGACTGAAGTCACATACCAACCGATTGGATACGTATCAGATTTAGGACCACGTGCTGAAGTGGTCTGGGTCGCATTTAAAAACAATCGGGTCTGTTCAGACTGTCGTGAAAAAAATCAGATACAGGTCAGATAGGGGCAAATCAGATCTGGGTCACTTCAGCCTGCAGTCTGAACGTAGCCCTAGAGATGTCCTTTTAACCTTTAAAATGGTTTTTATACTTTTGGTCATAACATATGTTACCTTGGCAACACGAATAGCCCAAAACTCCACCTGATAAGCTTACATGACATAATGTGGACTCACACATCAAATTGGCCAGCATGGTGACAAATAGTGCTGTTTTATATGTACTTGGTGTTTTGAGTGACGTTGACAAGAAACTTTACCCCGATTATACAACACTATTCAAAAAACTGGAAAATCCTTCAACTTTCTGCTGTTTGAGAGTTTACTGCATCCACACAGTTTCACCTGGAGACTTTAATTTAAATTAAAACACGTCCCGAAACACTGGACTTTATGGTTTTTCAGAAGCTTTTTCATATCTTTCAGCGTTTTGGTAAAAGCAGAGTTTAAAATGTAGAAAGATTTTGATCCATGTATCGATCTACCGCTATGCTTCAACTCCAAAACACTCCAATATGAGCTAACCTGTTTCTTCACTTTAAATGAAATTGAAGCAGCTGTCACACCTGCTCTCTGCTCCCCAGTAAAAGTGGGAAAATCCAACTTTCTGATTGGCTGAGACTTCATCAAAAACCCTCAAAGGTTCTGAAGGAATTCTTCATATTATAACACACCCAGTGTTGGGTTACATTGATGTTTCTAAATGACAGTTTAGTTACAAGTATTTCTGTTTGGAGGTTCAGTCGTGTAGTGTGATTTAAGGATTTGGTGACAATGTATTTTGAAAAACACCAAAAAAAAAACAACTTACAAGTACCAAAAATTATAAAAATAATAATTTAAACACTTGACATTAAACAATAAACAAGATAATCATCTAAACAAAAAGATTCATAAAGTTACTCCTACAGTAACATTTGATAATCAGCATGCCACCTTAAAAAGGTTCCTAACATGAGGCGTTTTTGTCTATGATGATGCGCGCTACACTTTGTGCACGCTGCCTTCTAAACAGCAGGTGTCATTACAAAGAAAATATCACAGCTGCAGGAACATCAGCAGAAGAGTTTACAGGAAGTAAACTCTTTATACACAAACATAACAACAGCTTCAACCATAAACTTTATACAGTAAACTGACACGACAACATAACAGAAGTTGAGGCCAAAGCAAATGAAGGTCACCTATTGGCTGTACTCAGTGCAAGTCCCACCCCCTCCATGGAGATGAATAGGATATTTTTCTTGGTTGGGTGCAGGAGAATCAGCAGGACTTTTAGTCCCCATATCTCTAGAGTCCAGACTGAATTCCTAATATTCTGTTTACGGATGCAGGAGACAGACAAACATTCTTTTATTTCAACATATTCACCTGTGATGGTATTTGGTTACTACGGCACTGCTTACCATTTAGCTATGCGCAATGTGGGCGGTGGCCCAGGGCATAATCTGTTTGGGGGTGCATGAGCGCTAGCGCTACAGTCATGTCAACTTACACCTTCAGAAAACCTAGCAAGGACTGCTACTGCTACCTATAACTGTAAATGTCCTGTATTTGTATATCATTCAGACTGCAAGTTTTACATTTACCTATTCACACAAATGTGTAAATTGAGGGGAGAAGGGAGGGGCTAACATTCACACAACCCGGTATGCAAATCAGGGGCTACGTGGGGTTCAGTGTCTTGCCCAAGAAAACTTTGACATGTGGTGGTGGAAGCCGGGATCAATCCACCAACCTTCTGATTGGAAGACGACCGCGCTAACCACAGAGCACACAGAGCCCCCAAAAAGCAGTACTGTATTACTGCCTAGCCACACTGCATGCTGTTGCAATTGTCCTCAAACCAGTTTAGAAACTGCTCATCTAGCTTAGCCAACTCAGACTTGAATCTATTTGGAACTGATTCTTTTAGCTTAGACAAATATATAAGGTGGTTCTTATTTTTAACCTTCTCTCGACATGTTTCGGTTGCGTCTGCAGCCTTCATCAGGGGTTGTCATCTGGATGTTGTAGATGATGTGTCTTTTAAAGCCTCCTTCACATGGGAGTGGCCGACACCATAAACCTGCGGTGTCGGCCACTTTCCCTGATGTTCTTTGGTCCCTGGAGGATGGAGTCCCAGGTGTGTGGGAGCAGGTAGGCTCCCTCGTCCCTGTTGATGGTGCTATGGCCCCTCCTCCTGATCTCTATGCACTCCTTGATCCATTGTTTGTACCTGTCGTTTTCCATCCCGATGATCCTCGTGTTGTCCCAATCCATCACATGGTTATTCCTTTTGCAATGATCTGATATGGCTTATTTTAGATTTTCCTGGTCTGCTTGTTTTTTTCTGCTTCTGGTGAGTCGTCCTCTTGTTTCTTTTCCACATTCCTTCTGGTGTTCTTGCCTTCTTGTGTTTAGTTGTCTCCCTGTCTCCCCAATGTATGTTTTATTGCAGGATAGGCATGGTATTTTGTAGGTGACGTTGCATTTGTTGTCCGGTTCTAATTTGTCCTTTGGGTGTACTAATAACTGTCGTAGTTTTTTGTAGAGTTTGACTCTACAAACTTCTGTAGAGTTGTCCTTTGAATATGTTCTGTTATTCCTTGGATGTATGGAAGGGTGACCATGTTGGGATGTGGATCTTCTGTTTTTCTGCTCTTTTGTTTACTTTCTGCTTTCGGACTTGAATCTTTCTACAGTACTAGCACGTTTTCCCAAAACTTCAGGAATAAAGAAATACTGATAGTGAGAGATGGTTTGTTGCAGAAACTGCCCACCCACCATCAGAACTACCACTTGTACTGTATACGGACTCTGTGTTTTTCTGAAATGTTCAGTTTGTGAAATGGTTTTAATCATGTGAAATGAGTAAGGGTCATATGTTTGACTTGGATTCATAGTGTTAGTGTGGAGCAGGTGGACTCAATATTTCTGAAATCTTGGTCACTGTTTTGCCAGTTTTCTCCTAAAAGGCTGACACATCATGTTAACACCATCTCCCCCTCCCAGATCAAACCCAACTATAAAGCAGTTTATCTGGAATCATAATTAGAAATGTTTATATTACACCAGACCTTGATAAATTCCCCTTTAAATCCTGCCAAGCCCAACAAATGAGACTTATTACCGCTTACGGCGATGGCTCACAGAGCAAGAATAATGTGCCATATTGTGTTCTTATGTTGTGTTTCAGTTTGAATTCTCGTTGCTTTGTCTTTATCTGTAGGGGTGATTTTTTTTCTGTGCTTGGTAGATGGATTGATTACTTGCTTGATTACATTTTTTTGTTGGTCCATTTGGCCTCCACAGCTCGGCTTTACTCGTTATCCCTACTTGATTGTTTTGGAAGACTGGAAGACGGTCAATGCCAAGTCAATTTAGCAGATCTTAGCTGTAGACGCAGCAGTTTAGTGAAGTGGGGAGTGTTGGACTGGAGTTTATCTGCTAGAAGACTTCAGGGAGAGAAGGTTTCTAAAAGGCAAAAACTGCATTTACATAGTGTTTAGCGTGTTTCTGTTTGGACTGGAATGACTCATTGTATGACCATGTGACTCGTAGGGAGGTTTTATTGTGAAGATTTGAGCATCACTAAAGAGATGTGGCTTCATTTAATTTGTTGTTTATGTTTTTTTATGAAAACAAATAAGGAAAGTAAAGTGTACTCTGGTCAGTTCAGCTCAGTAATGAGATTAATCTGATGTTTATTCCTGTTTTTAAGATCACAGTCATTTACATTAATTAGAGCATTTCTTCTTTTATCTTGGCTTAATAGTACAACATACTGCAGGATGTTAAAAGGTTTCAGCAATCTGGTCTTCCTGGTTTTGACTATCTAAGCCTTATATAATATAAATATTAACAAAATGCTCTAAAATAACCAGAGACTGTGTGCTGTCCTGTTGAAATCGAGATCACTGTTTTCCAAAATATTCAAATGCTCCACATCCGAAAGAGTTCATCAAACGTCTTGGGAGAATTGCTCTACATGAAACTGTTTGCAACCAGACAAGTCAGTTCTTTACTAAAGCAGGACTATGTAGTTCATCATAATCTTTGATATGTTTAGTACTTCAACAAAGAAAGTGGAAATTGTTAAAAAAAAAGGCCTTATATTTAATCTTCAGTGATTCTAAAATCAGTAAAGATCCCGTATCCTGCTATTTTACAGCTTTCAACATTTGGGATAGACACATATATGATAAAATGTTACCTTTGGTGTTACATAGTCTTCATTTGTCCTAAAATATAACTTATATTCTGGAGTTACTCTTTGTCCAGGAAGTAAAATGCTCGGTTTACCTAAAGTCCCGCCTCCCCTCTTGTGGGTGTCGCCCATTTCATGAGATAGTTTCGAGCTACATGAATAAAGTCTGTAACTCTTGCAGCCAAATGCACATTTTCACTAAGACAATTTTAGAAAGTGAAATACTATAAAATGATGTTGCTTCTTGCTTCGGACTCTCACAGCTCGGGGTGTGTGTGTTTAATCTGCAGGGGCAACGCGGACACGCCAAGCACTTCTTGGTGTAACATTGTTACATCACAATGTTACAGTCAGTCATTTGGAGCAGCTGCTCACAGTGCAGGATTCAGGAGGATTACTGAGAAATGCATGAATTAAGTCAAAAACCTCTCTGTGGGTGTTAATAAGGAAATAGCACCACAACATGATTAAAAGCTCCAAACAGTGTTAATTTTGTTGACTAAAATATTTCGTCATAATTTTAGTCACGAATATATTTTTGCGGACGAAAACGAAAGGAAAACTAAAATAGACGGCCCTATTTGAGACGATTATCAAAAATCCAATCGGAGGAAAAGAAAGATCCAGAGAGGAATCAGTCAAAAAGCTAACAGCTGGGGCTACTGTGAAAAGAACCAATCAGAGCTCGGCTTGTTGAGCGGTGAGCAGAGGCTTCCATAGTTGTTTGAGACGCTCCCGGGAAGACGCCAGATGAAGTGTGGAATGGTAAGAAAATGTCCATGTACTATATTGCAGTTGTTAAATTAATACTTCAGAAAATATACTTATTTTAGTCGACTAAAATTAGACTACAATTAAAACCAGTTCAGTGACTAAAATTGAAAAGAATTTTAGTCAAAAGACTATGACTAAAACTAAATTAAAATTTCTTGCCAAAATTAACACTGGCTCCAAAAAGTTAATTTTACATGATATAAGACCTTTAAGACTCAGTTACCCATGATGCAGTTAGCATGATTATTTCTAGAATTCATGGAGAACTACAGAAAGCTGCTCGGGTTGGTGTTGAGGAACCACAGCTGTAGATGTAAGTTTGATAAGGTGATACGCAGCGCTGAGCTCTGCTACGCCAAGAAGAACCTGATTTACACGAGTCCTGCTAATCTGCGCCTTCAGGCTGGGAGCCATGCTTGTTAGGGTGGTTGTTTTATGGTGGCCTATATTTCTCTCCAGTCGAGGCAACACTGGGTCAGAGAGGGTTCACAGATGACTGCGTGGATTCAGCGTCACCAATAAATGTCCTATTAAAACTACAAAGTTGCTGGTTTTATTGCTTCGGTTACTTCAGATTCAACTTGCAGTGAACCCACAAACCACATGGCATCCCAGTGAAGTTACAAGCAGAAGACACAATCATCTGTTTGCATGTTGACATAAATGTTGCTTTTTTTGGACGGTAATAATTACAGACAGTCATCTCTAGCTGTACCACAGATGTACCGGGCTGTGACAGCAACCAGACAGGAAGTTTCCAGAGCGTTATTCGTTTCCCATCAGACTCCCGGTGCAGTAAAATGTGGATGTTAAGTCTCAGGCATCATTATTGAAGTTTGGATTTGGGTTTATGGCTCACTGCTATCTTGTCAGTTTGTAGAGCCAGAAAATCCATACAGGGATTTGGGGATTTAGGCCAACCTCTCCCTTTAACATATTTTTCTTTAAGCTTTAATATTTTCTTAATGGAACAAAAAGCCAAAAAAGATGAACAGACGAACAAAGCTCTGCAATAAAAAGAATCTTTTGTCTTTGATGTAAGATAAGTTTTGTTCTTATGTCATTTTTGTACCGTTTCAGACGGTGGTGGGATTTTTAATATTGTTTTGTTTCAGCAAACAAAAGTATATCCAAATGAATAAAAACATATTAACAAAAATATCAAAACAAATCTACAAAGTCCAACATATCCAGACAAAAAACCATGTAATGACACTGTAAACTAAATATTTTATTTTATTTTTTTCTATCAAACACACACAAGAATTAACGTAACATCGTAAATGTGAATAATAACTTCATAATTTAATATAAAACTTGAAATGTTCATATAATAAAATGAACATTATATATTCACTTTATAGATACAACATATTTACATAGATTTTTCTACTTCATCATTTGTCCATTTTTTCTGTATGATAATGATTCTTTAGTCTGTCTCGCAGCTCAGAAAAACACACATAGGAACCGATAAAGAGCATGGAATTCTGGGAAGACGCAGGGCTCATTTGGCCCTTAAGATTGCTGATGTTAAAGGTAAACTTTCAGTCCTACATCCATTATTAGGAATACAACGAGCAGATCTTATTTAAAGGTACAGTATGTAAGAATTTTACAGTGAAATACTCACACAACAGTCTAATGTCCCACCAATGTTGAAAATAAAGTCACATTGTAACAGATCTGGATCTCAGCTGGGTGGTCGCTAGTTTCGGTTGTTTTAAAAAGCTAGTCCGGACCAGAATCATTATTTACACGTCCAGACTTCCTGGTTCCAGAACGAATCACATGCGAGTCTGCAAGGCTGCCAAGTCTTCAACACAAACAGCTGTAATTCCACAACAACAAGCAGCAAAAAGGAAGAAACCACCTCATCCTTCCAACTGAGCAGCTGAGCTGCACGTGATGGGGCGTTCAAATGCACTTAGGAAAACACAACACTGACCAAATACAGGAGAAACTAAAGGAGGATCAACATCAGAACTGGCAACCCAACAGAAAAATCAGGGAGGGGAGGGGGTGAGTAGCTGAGAACAGACTATTTTTTTCTACATGAACTGCAGGATTCTGATTTGATTGAGGTCTAATTCTTACATACTTTACCTTTAATACCAGTTTAAGGTTTTTAAAATGATATTTATATGAGCTGCTGTGAAACTTTGAGACTGGAGAAGGTTTAACAACAACAGTAAATCACTTTGGAGCTGGCCCTGCTCAGACTAGCTGTTAGCTTCTCAATCCAGTCAGAACTAATCACTTTTTCTCTAAGCTGAGATTGTTCAGCGAGGAACCTACAACAGATAAAATGTTAATTTATTATTTCGATTTCCACAGAAACACACTCCAAAAGATCTGAACTATCCCTTTAAACTCTTCTCTTCTTAGTCGGTTTCAGCTGAAATAAATGGTTCTGATGTAGCAGGACATCCAGACAGACATTTTAATCCCAATGATTGAATTTTTAGACTTGCTTATTTACAAACAACAACAAAATAGCTGTTACACAGTGAAAATAATCAGTTTGAGGCTGTTCTAATCGTAAGAGAATGAAAGTTAAATAAAACACCACTCTCATGTCTGAACACTAAATATGGCTTCTCTGCCAGGAGGTGATTAACTCATCAGCACCTCTGTTCATGTGTCCCAGCATATCAATTTAAAGTCATCACTGATTATAGATTATTCCTTTAATCTGTACACAGGCAGCAATTTAAACCTTCCTCATGCTTTTGCTCTTTATATTAAGTTCAAGTAGCATTTTTAGACTTATTTAAATCAGGAAATGAAAATGTGTCCCATGGTGTCAGTGTTTGTAGAAACATGAACAAGATGCAGGCACAATAAAAATAAAAAAACTGAAAATGATGCTGTTCACAATCATGAATTTAAAATGACAGTTTTTTTATAGCAGTGATATTTGCAGTTCAGCTGATCTCACCTGCTGAACAACTGATTTTAGGGAAATGTGTGATGCATTTGTGAATAAAGTGTCTTTGTTGAAAGAAGCTGCCACATGAATCAGCTGGAAAACCAGCAACATTCAAAAGCAAATAAAACCCAGAGTCATTTAAAACTTCTGTTGGTTTATTCTTTAAACAGTTGATTTGACTCTAAATCACAGATCCCCATCCCTCTAAATCATACGCACTAATTTCTCTGTAAGTGTGAGTTTTGATCTAAAAGATGGGGAGAAGTAGTAAATCTTTTCCTCTCAGTCTGAATTATTCAGTGACAGTCAGGAGGTTGATATTTTCTTGACATGAAGCCCTTCCAAACTAATACAGACGCATCCCTCAGGCTGAAGCCGTGTAAACATTCCTGCATTTTCCTTGTTTTATTGTAGTACAGTGGTCGACGGTTATATGCACAACTCTTACAGTATATGCACAACACGCTTATATGCACAAAACTGCTGGGCACGTTCCTGTCATAGAGAATCCATACGCTTATTTGCACAGAACATTTAGAGGTATCATATACGCATCTCACTGATTCTCACTAGTTACTTAACTGTTTACCTCCACTGGTGTTCTCACACACACCGTCGCTGTTAGGTGTGTTGGAACTAGGCTGCTCTGGTGTTTACACACGCGTGTCTGCCTGAAGCTGTCAGACGGTCGCCAAAAAATAATCACCGACTTCTTCAGTGTGAAATAGTGTCACATGTAACATTTATTCTAGTTTTTATTGCCCGATCAGGAGTTCTTAATATCTGATATAGAAAACTGTTCTGTTCTGTTACTTACTTACTTAATTTCCCTTCGGGGATTAATAAAGTGTTTTTGATTTTGATTTGATTTAACTGTAAGTTAATCTGTGTCATTACTGTCGTGTCCATGCAGGCGTATCTGGCACATCTGTTTACTTATAGTGTCATAGTGGATCATCTCTATGAGTGTATAACTCCCTCTGTTTGAGAGTTTTATTCTCCTAATATATTGTAATTTTATTATTACATCATTTCTGATTATCTGTTATCAATACCGAATACTACTGCACATGTTTACAGTCCAAATGACCACAGACGGATAAATACACACAACGCTTATATGCACTAAACTGCTGCACCGAGGTCGTGCATATAACCGTCGACCACTGTATCTGCCATCTATTCTATAAATACTGATTCCAGTAAATTACATTTCAGTTCTGTTTTTAATTTTAGCTTCTCTGAATTCCACATTTTATGATCTAACATATTTCCACCTAAAAATCTTATTGTGGATTAATGAACTCTCAAAAATTGAATAGAGGGATATCCCACATTGTATTAACATTTTTCAGAGGGCTAATCTATAATAATGTAATTTAACAGCATTTTGCACAAATATCTGCTAGTTTAACTATGACTGAAAGACCAAATTAAATGTTATTTTAATACATTTCAGGTTTCTTGAACCTCAGCAGATTAGTGCACTACCTTGTGCTGTACAATATTGATTTCAGTTTTTAAGCACTCATAGATGCTGCTGGCAGTCTGAGACGCGTTCTGCACTTAATGTTCCTCTTTGCAGAGTTTCCTCTCTAATATAAACAGTTCATTTAGTCCAGAATTCAGTTTTTAATGGAGAATGTGATAATTCAGCCCTCTCTCTCTCTCTCTGCATACATTATCTGCTGCCGCAAGGCAGAATGGATGACCAACTCTCCAACCTCTGCTGAGACTAAACTTGTTGTGATTATTTTGGACGTCCCTGTGATTACAAAGAGCCTGCTGAAAGGGAAGCCAGCTCGCCTGAGCTTTATTTTCAGAGTGGGAGTGGGTGAGCAGTGGAGAGAACTTCCCCCCTTTTTCTACAGTTGGGAGAATTCGAAAGGGTCAGATTTCACCGTTTGATCTGTTTTCAATTACAGGACGGGCCTTGTGCTGAGGAAAGTGCTGAACAATACAAATCTATGAAGGCAGCAGGTAAAGAGCATGAGAGGAGGAGGAGGAGGAGGAGGAGGAAATGAAAAGAAAGAGGGGGAAGAGTCCAGGGAGAGTTCAGAGTCCCAGTGAAACAATTGGATTAGACAAAGAGTGAAACAGAACGCCGTGAGAAGTGTTTGTTAGATAGTTAAACTTTGACTGTGAACGAGGGAGGTTGTGATGAAGAGCTGTCTCCTCCTGTTCTGTCCTCAGTATCCTGCGCTATGAGGTCATGACTTCATGGACCAAGTGATCAGAGCATTCAGGAGGTGCAAGTCTCCACACGTTGCCAAAGGGTGGGAGATCTCACCGGGTTCTAATGGCTTTCACAGCTGCATCTCCCCCCGGTTCCTCCTGTCATCAACTTTCATCCAACATCAGAAAGACGCACCTTCCATTTGGCTGCCGACCCCCCCTTCCAGAGGAAAATCAGACTCTTGGCTTCCCATTAAACTCCTGGCTATCACTTTGCCTCTAGCGTGTGATGGTTTTCCCATTGCGTTCTTCAAGTTCTGCATGTTTAACAACATTATCTGAGACTTCCCAGGAAACCCTAGAACGATACCTCAGAGGCGTCACGGCTGTCAAAGCAGGAGCAGCGATTAATCGCCAACAACCGGCTTTGTTGTGTGAGCCGCAGAGCGGCTTGAATTTACCAGCGTCACATGTCGGTGTTTTCATGCCAACTGTGTCACAATATGAAGAAATCTCCAAAACTATTTTTTATTGTTATGACAATGTATTTTAAAACCCAATAATAAAAATAGACTTTAAATTTGTTTCTAAAGTGACTTTTTGAACAGTTTTATGATTTTTAGTGACGGCTGTTAAAAATGCATATTACACGCGTATAAACTGAAATGTAATATAACGATTCTGGATTGGAACAGTTTGGTACTATAAAATAGAGTCACGCATTACTCGTAATAAATTAATATTTATGTACCCATCAGATACATTAGGTCCTTTCTTCAGTTTTCAACTCCCCATAAACACATTTTAGCTATTTAGCTATTATAAATATTAGCTATTAGCATTTGAGTGTAACTGGAAAATTTTGCAACTTGCGCTCAGAAACTTAAATATTAAGAACCTAGAAATTAAAATTGAAAAACAGTAAACTGTTTTTACATACTTATAAAAAGGACAAAAAGAAAAAACAATACTAAACCCAAATCTCCTCGTATTCTTGTTGAATACAAGCTAGTGTTAGCGTTACAGCACAGCTAGCTGTTACAGGGAGCTAGTAAAACAGTGTTTCAACGATCCCGTGAGCGCTAGCTTGAGAGGTGAAGGGCGTGTGAGTTAAAAGTTCATTATTGATTAAATTCTTTGGGATCTTGCTGTAATTTTTTGCCACCATGACAAATGTTTGTTTGACAGCGACAAACCTGCTCGAACAAATTCATTGATACAAAAAGATACAAGAAGGTGAAAAATTAATGTGAGCTTTGGTGAGAACAGTCAGTTTTGGACTTTCTTGTTGAAAAAAACTGGGAACAAACTTTATAAAAATCCACAAATCCACAGTACTGCTGCCCATGTTCCAGGTTCCTACACAGTTTGGAAAAATCTGGAAAACAGTTGAGTCTGCAGACAACATTATTTTTATTGGCAGTTTGTGGAAATGTGAAAATAGCAGAATGATTTCTAAACTTCATTAATCATCTAATAAATTCAGATCATTTATTCAAAAAACAGTAAACAATACCTGAACCATACATAGATTCTTGTTCTTCACTAAACATTGCAGTCTTATAGAGAAATACTTTGATTTTTTGTCAAACTTTGTTTGGAAAACATCAAAAAAAAGTTTTTTGTCTTAAAAATATATTTTTCTCGTAGCTATTTTTGTATACAGTCTATCATTTTTATTAGCATTTGGAGCATGAAAGATTATAAATAGGTGTCCTGAGTTCTAACACTACTTATAATGTTACAGAAGGTTTCAAACCTCTTTTACTGTTGTTTAATCGAGTCTGTGATCTCCTTTCAGGATCACTGGTTTTGGCGAGTTAAAAACAACTCTGTGATGTCGGGGTACCCCATGCTCATCAGCGTTTTCTGGAGGGGGCTGCCACCCAAGATAGACGCCGTCTATGAGAACAGTGAGGGCAAGTTTGTGTTCTTCAAAGGTAAGATTGTGTTTTACATTCGCTGCTCTTTTTATGTGTGATTATATTTAGAAGGAAAAATAGTGGGGGGGGGTGCATCTACTGCTTCATGTCATTCTCTCTCCAAGTGTCGCCTTAATCTGATCTGTGTACGAGTTGATTGTAAATCTGGGAAAGATTAAAAAGGGTGCTTTGCTCATCCGGAACGTTGAACATAATCCAGCCGTGTTCATGTGTTGTCGTGTTGCTTTGATTCACTGTAAATCATCATCTGTAGCTAAACATTTTTAGTACGAGCTGTAGATCGCGTCGCTGTATGCGCCCTTACTGTTTGATGATGCCTGAACTTTAGTTTGCTTCCTGTTTGTAAAGATTAGGTTCCCCACATATTCAAATGTAGTCGCAGAGGTTTAAGGTTAATCGTGTCTTCTTAAAAGATATTTTGGAGTTTGTGTATCCTGATAAGAAGAGAGTGATAGAAAGAGAAGATGAAGGTCGGCTAGGATCCGATCTCCATATGTTCTCCTGAAGCCGTTTCTATTTTCATTCCTAATCAGTTCCTGGAAATGCAAACTGCTAGTCCTGCATGTGGCCCAAACCCTTGGAGTTTATTTCTCTGCCTTTTCCTCCATCCTGCTTACGTCTCAGACCGAGCAGATTTAAAAGATTTGTGCTAACAGACTGCAACTTCTCACTGGAACTCAGCAGATTTCCTGGAAGGTTTTATTATGTCTGTCCCGATCTGGAATTTACTTTTAAAAACAGGAAATCAGAAAACACCAACCACGTTAACCAGCTGCTTCAAATACGCATTCAGGCCAGAATGATCTGGAGTTCAGTATAAAAGTTGATTCGACGTGCTGTTCGTTCCTCCAGGAAATTTCAGTTTTCCTGGTTCCATCTCTCTAGAGGTCCCAGAGGGTTTGATGGAGATTGATATTCATCAGAGGAATCAGGTCTGTGATCTGCTTCTAAAATCAAGCTCCCGAAAACTTTCTAAACTTAAAGAAGTTGTTTTTGAAGAAATCAATTTTTTATGTGGAAAAAGCCAAAATAACATAGAGTACAAGGTTTTACTCTTTTCTTCAAGGTTAAAAAGTACATGGATATAAAAGATCCAGTTAGTCTTTGATATAGAGCAAATTTTGCTATGGGTGGAGGCAGGACTTAATGCTTGTGGGGGAGGGATTTGTTTTAACACTAGCATCTCTGGAACTTTATTTTCACCTGTCTCACCTCCTCGACTTGATTAACATGTAAGTCTCTATGTGTAAGTTGCTACAAGACTTCAGTGATTTATCATCAACAAAAACCAGCAGTGAACATTTTCCAGCTGTAAACAAACAAACAAACAGCTGATCGGCCTGATATTAACTCATTCAGTGCCATTTTCAGATTTCATACCCCCCTCAGTGCCAGAGATATTTAGCATTTTTACTGATTTTTGACTGTGAATTCTGAAACCATCAGCACAAAATTTAGTCTTTCTTCTTTCAAAAGCAAAAAAAAATAATAATTTCTACCTCTTTCTGTTATTTAGTAATATGCAGTACAAAAGAGGAACTTTTATAAAAATCCACACGTTTCAGGACTAAAAGCTGAGATAAAGAGCGTTTTGTGTAAAGAGGTTTTTCAAGCAGATCAGTTACTTTGATGTAAATATTTCATGTTGATTCATGCAACATATGAACTATGTTTTACTACTATGAAAGTAAAAAAATATACAGTAAAAAAGTACTTTTGATAGTTTATTTTATGTCTAAAAAGAGTCATTTATAGACAATTTCAACATTTGAATAAAATCTAAGAAAAAAAGCAGCAAATTTGTGATTCAGATACTCTGTGTGTGTACGTGCGCGCACGCATGTGCACCCGTGAGTGCGCAACTTAGTCAGTTCATTCCTCCCCACCAGCCATGCGTTTGTCTATCAACACTTACCGTGTGTTTTTATTCAGTGAATCGTTCTTTATTTGGTCCCTGCTGCCTTCAGAAGATCCTAACAGCAGATACTGGTCGGATAAATCCACCTCAGCTTCACTAGAATCACCAGAAGTCAGAAAATGTCAAGCTGGAGCAAAAACCGCGCCACTTTCAACACAATACTTGTTCGCGGTAGATCCGGTAGACACTCTGGAGGGATTTTATCCATGTAATAAACTCCACCACCTTCTCAATTCCATAAATTCTATACTAGTTTGTAATAACTCTTTCTGAACAACGAGATCACATCACAGCCATTTGACAGGCTCTGAATCTCTCTTCTGCATTCACCACCTGTCTCGTCCGGAGAGCCTGACTCCTCCCCCGCTTCACACGGCATTATTACACAGTAATACACAGTGATCTCACTCAGAGAAGTGCACCACTGCCCCCTCCTAGATCATATGACTAAATACAGCCTGTAATGAGTTCAAATTCAGCAAGCAGCTGCCCCAGAATGCTTTGCAGGATTTCAGCCAATAAAAGCTGCAGAGGCGTCAAGACGTCAATGGCACTGAGCGTTCGGAATCAGTTTAACGTGTATAGACGTCTATGGCACTGAATGAGTTAATCTGTGAAAACAACACAACAGTTCACAGTGCAAGAGAAACTAAATATAACAAACTAAATCAACAGAGAAGAAAGAAGCTTAAACGTTTTTTTTTTTTTTCTTGGGCCCCCAGCTTGTGGAACGCACTGCCTTCATTTTTACACTGTCTTGACTGTATTTATTCTTTTAAACAGCGGCTTGTTCAGACTGGCTTTTAACTAGAGTTCAGCTGCATGATTTTATGCTTTAATTTGATCTTTTTTGTGTGTTTTTATCTCTTTTATTTAATTTGCTTTATTCTTGTGAAGCACTTTGTGGTTCTTATCCTGTGAAGAGTGCTATACAAATAACATGTATTTACTTACTTAGTTGCATAATAAAAGGAAGTAATTTACTGGTTATCAGACGATACTTTTACACTTTCAAGTAATTTTACGACAGCAGCATGTTTGTATCGTTATTAAAAACAAAACTCATAAAACACTTAAAATTCCTCAAATGTGAATGGAAAAGATCTAATACTTGTTTTATTTAAAACAATTAAAATGTTCAGTGAACCTTTAAAAAGTAAATAGTTTTTATATAGTAAAATTGAAATCAATTAAACTATATACAAATATTTTATCTTGTAGAGTATGAACTAACTCAGCATCTTTCAGACATTTTGTGAGGAAGTGATTGAAGAAATTCAACGCTCACCCGCTGTATGTTTTTTATTGAATAAATAATTTTTTACATGAAATGAAAACCTTCATATCTCTGGTTTTACATGGTCTATCAACATCAAACCAAAACCAGGAGCGAGTTTAAGTCTGCACTTCTGAGTGAAGCTGACAGCAGCGCTCTCGGTGACCCAGTTTTCATTTTTTTAAGGGTGCTTTTAAAATGTCACATGATCTGATGAAGCAGGCATGATCATAGACCCTTGACAGACACGCATCTTCACAGACTCATTCGTTCTGTTAGAGCATGTAATATGTTGTTTAGATTTAAATAAAACACAAAATAAAATTCAATACCAAATTAAATTTAAGTGGTAACAATTACAATTATTTAAGACGTAGCTATTTTTGTTTTAAAGAGGCTCTTCCATTAAAAACATTTTTTCTGAGGTTTCTGTTGAATATTTTAGCTCCACAGGTGTTCTTACCTTCATAGTGGGTGAGAAAACAGGTCAACAACTTCTCTTTCAGTTTTAATCTCTCAAACTACGCAGGTGGCGATAAAACCTGAGTTCGAACGGCCTGTATCTGTTTCGTCACAACTCCTTTGTTCGTTAGTATTCATCAGCTCCCGAAGTTGAAACCACACCTATCATTATCATGCGGCTGGCTAAAAGCTGTAGCATAAGACGTAGCAAACAGGAATAGAGAACATCTGCTGTTGCCATGCACAGCGGGGCAGGAAACAGTATACCTTGCTCTCATAGGCTAGTTTGTTAGCCAATCAGAGTCCAGCAAATTCAAATAATGAATATTAATGAGTTGCAGCCCGAAGCCTGATGAAACCAGCCGAATCTTCACGCAGACAGATTGAAAGGTCTGTTAATCAGTGTTTCCTAACGTTTTTTAGATATAAAATGTTTCATATTACTGATTAATACTTAAGAAATAACCACAAAGTCCTGAAATTTGTGTGAAAAGGCCTCTTTAAATCAAGTTTTTTTTGCTCATGTTTCTAACATGATATATGTTGTAAAAACATAAAATATATTTTTTTCATCTAGACATGTTAAGGCACTGATCATCAACTGGCGGCCCGCGGGCCGAATCCGGCCCGCTGAGCCGTTCAATCCGGCCCGCGGCTGGATTCCAAAATTGTGAGGATCAAAAAGAAAATAGTGGTCCACACTATTAAAGCAACTCCTAGTGGTTGACTGTGGTATAGGTGATGGGAGCTTCAATCAAATGCCTTCAGTTTTGTAATGAAATGGCAAAAGTATAAACATTAAACATAATGTTAAGCCAAAATTAGATATTTATTTGATTTTCTTCTTGGGGGTCCGGCCTGGTAAAACTGACAAATATAGTTGATGACCCCTGTGTTAAGGTTTATGTTTTATAATATGAATTGTGGTTCCTTGTGGTTTTTTGTTTAAAGCAGCAGTTCAAACCTTTTACTGTGGCTTTTTTTTTATAACAAACAGTGTAATTTTAATAGCTGTAACTAGTTGTTTGAAGGACCTCAGTTGTAAGAAATAGACATTAATAATACTTGGACTCTAATTCGAGCACAGCATCAAGAGAAGTGGATTACTTTCAAAAGCAAATCAAAAGCAGTTTAAAGATTTCTAATCTGGTTTTTCTGTGAAAGTTTTGAGAGCGAAGCTGTTCTGTTTCTCCAAAATGAGTTTAATCAAAGAGCTACTTAAAACAGGAAATATATTAATTATTTGTTGCCTTTCCATGAACCTCCACTTCAAAGTTTGAGTGTCATCAAACAAGTCTGTGACCCCAGTGTTGAGTCACTGCGCTGCACCGCATGTCATGTCCAGCAGCACCACATCAACGAAGACCCACATCTCTGAAGATGAAACAAGTTTAACGTGGATTCTGATTCATTTAGAAACTAAGAAAAACAAATCAAATCAGATTTTTATGCAGGTTAGAAATGGAGAGAAGGTTTTTCAGGGATTCATTTTGGGAATCAGCTTGAATTGATTGTGTTGTGGTGTTGGGGGGGAACTCAAGTTGGGGCGTGGTGTGTTAACATTGAGGTCAGAGGAAACGTGACCCACATTGAGTGAGAACTGTAAGACCTGAAACACAAAACGACAGGAATTTCCTTTCCAACGAGAGTATCTCCTTCCTTCTCACCAGGTCAACCCCCACCCTGCACTACAGTCTCTTCCATCTTTCCATGATCTTTGAAATACAGTTTTCAGATTTTTAGATTATATTTTAGTTTTAACGTTTTTGTGATGTTAATAAAATACTACAAACCTTCCCTGGATTAGGGCAGCTGCGAGGAATCAGGAAGGAAAGCTTGTATCTCACAGGGCTGATTACTAACCACATTTATCAGTGAGTTTCCATAATGTCTCATAACTCCTCTGAGTGTTTCCTCATTCTCATGTCCATGGAATTTTATAATAATAATAATAATAAACTTTATTTATATAGCACCTTTCACAGATAAAAATCACAAAGTGCTTCACAATTAATTAAATAAAACAGCATAAACAGTAAAAAGATAAAAAGAATAATAATCACAATTTTGACCATGTTCATAAATTTTCGAGAGAAATTTTCCATCAAAATAGCTGCAGAGTCTAAAATCCTTCTCAGTTTAGTTTCAGTAAATGTCTTGAAGGAAAAAAATCTGAAATTACGAGTGCAACAAAATTGTGAATACATTCCAAATTGGGAAGGACATCACTGGTGTGAAAGCTACACTTTATGTCAAGTTTTAAAATCCAAAAAAGTGACATAAGTACCAAATCAGTGTGATTTGGAGAGAAAATTTGAATATTTTATCACAATTTTCTTCTTTTACCTAATCGCCAACACTGAGATGGAGACAACAAGAAACAAAAAGAAACAAAAGAAATGGTTGTGAAAAGACTCGAAGCTTCGAAAGACTTTATTTTTGTGTTATTGGGAATGTGCTCTGCCTTCATCAATGAGTTTTCAACACCTTCCCTCTGGAACCCACTCCTCCCCCTCTCACGCCGTGATGAAGAAATACATTCCTGAGGTCACATCATGTCAGAAATGGGCTGTTTAAGCTAATTAGTCCCCAGGATGGAGGGCAAAGAGTTAGAGAAGAAACCAACAGAGCATTTTCAAAGAACAGAAGTTAAAAAAGAAAGAAACAAACCGAGCACATTACATAGATTTATACTCCAGCTACATTATCAAAGGCCTCCCAGAAAAAAAACCCAGTAAGCAAATATCGGCTGCTCTTAAGTTTTACAGAAAAAGGTTGAATTTTTCTGTCGGGTCGTCAGTTTTCCCTCTTAGAGTTGTTACGGTTTCTTTTTGATCTCAGCAGTAAGTAGCTCAGTTTGTCTGCTCTAAAAACTTCCCAGAGTGCTTCTGAGCAAAGCAAAGAGAGCGTGTCACTGTGTTTGTGTCCTGATTATGATTAAAAACATCAAATACAGCAGCAAGTTATTGCAGTTTGGTTAAAGGCTTTTTTTCTGATATTTAGGGAAGCAGTTCTGGGTGTTTAAGGACACTGAATTACAGCCGGGGTACCCAAAGGACATCACCCAGTTCGCCCACGGCATGCCAGCACAGAGCATCGATGCAGCCTTGTGGTGGGAAGACGTGGCCAAGACCTACTTTTTTAAAGGAGACAGGTAAGGGAGACGGCAGAGCGCCACATTCTAGAAGAGGTTCCATTTGTTTCTAAAGATCCAAATAATTCAGTGTTTAGCAACACAAAAAGGTGCTGGCATAAAATCCTACAGCAAAAGAATGTCGAGTCTAAATAGGAGTCCAGAGTTTTATGTGATTGAACTGGTTTAATTGTTTTTAACACTCTCAATGTTACTAGTAGGGATTAAAATAATAAGGGTAGTTTTGTTTAATGTTGAGTGTAAGAGAACAGGAGCAAGAGTTTTTTGTATATTTTTTGGTTAATTGTGAGTCCGATTTCATGGAAGTGTTTTATAATTTCTTTGAAAGTTTGTATTTGTTACATTTAACAGGATTTTGACAGAAGCACTTCTCAATCATATCGTTTTGGATTGAATCCAGCTCATTTGGAAACTCTTTGTTGTGTTAACAAAGCAGAATTATGCCCCGCCGGATCATTTCTTGCTGTTTGAGTATCAGCTATGAATCAAATCACTGACAGTGTATCGAGGTACATATCAAACAAAGATCCACATGGTCGTGTTCTCTTTATGATCACACTCAGGAAAAACACCAGAGAGCGGGGTGACTTCAAAATGTTATATCTAAATAAAAATATGACCTGAACATCTACCTTTGTTAATTGCTTTCAAACTTCACTACATGTAGGGTTGCCAACTCCCTGAGAAATAAATAAGGGACACCTCTCTGGCGGGGCCGGCCAACCTGATTGCCTTCACCCTTCCTGGCGTGGTGAATTTTTTTAGCTCTTTTTGTGTATGAAATTATTTTTTGTAACTATCTGACTTGTCAGATAGTTACAACCCAGGATCCTGTTAGCAAATCCAGGATCATGCTAGCAAACCCAGGACCCTGTTAGCCAACCCAGGATCCTGTTAGCAAATCCAGGATCATGCTAGCAAACCCAGGACCCTGTTAGCATATCCAGGATCATGCTAGCAAACCCAGGACCCTGTTAGCCAACCCAATACACTGTTAGCCAACCCAGGACCCTGTTAGCAAGCCCAGGATCATGCTAGCAAACCCAGGACCCTGTTAGCCAACCTAGGATCATGCTAGCAAACCCAGGATCCTGTTAGTAAGCCCAGGACACTGTTAGCAAAGCCAGGACCCTGTTAGCAAGCCCAGGACCCTGTTACCCAACTCAGGACCCTGTTAGCCAACACAGGACACTATTAGCCAACCCAGGACCCTGTTAGCAAGCCCAGGATCATGCTAGCAAACCCAGGACCCTGTTAGCCAACCCAGGATCCTGCTAGCAAACCCAGGATCCTGTTAGCAAGCCCAGGACCCTGTTAGCAAGCCCAGGACCCTGTTAGCCAACCCAGGATCATGCTAGCAAACCCAGGATCCTGTTAGCAAGCCCAGGACCCTGTTAGCAAACCCAGAACCCTGCTAGCAAGCCCAGGACCCTGTTAGCCAACCCAGGACACTATTAGCCAACCCGGGACCCTGTTAGCAAACCCAGAATCATGCTAGCAAACCTAGGATCCTGTTAGCAAGCCCAGGACCCTGTTAGCAAACCCAGAACCCTGTTAGCAAACCCAGAATCATGCTAGCAAACCCAGGATCCTGTTAGCAAGCCCAGGACCCTGTTAGCAAGCCCAGGACCCTGTTAGCAAACCCAGAATCATGCTAGCAAACTCAGGATCCTGTTAGCAAGCCCAGGACCCTGTTAGCAAAGCCAGGACCCTGTTAGCAAGCCCAGGACCCTGTTACCCAACCCAGGACCCTGTTAGCAAACCCAGGACCCTGTTAGCAAACCCAGGACCCTGCTATTCTTGTCACTGCTGAGAAAAGTTTTGATTTTGATTTTTTAATAAATTCTCACACTTACATTTTCAGTTTTCAGTTGTACTTGAAATGAACCTAATTTTGAAATTAACTATAAAATTTTGGTTGATGGTGATGGTTCTGTATACTTTGTATTAAGTGTCATGACACCCCCTCTGCCGTTAGTGTTCCCCACATGCAAATGTTCTGTGTGCACATTCATGCAGATCAGCAATGTTTCAACCTCAGAGCTGCAATAAAAAAATAAATGCAAAATTTACCAGCAAGCTCATTTAGAGATTATTCTAATCAAGTTACAATCATATTAATTTATAGAAAAATCCTTGTGTTAAAAGGACAGAGTAATCAAACAGAATTTAGTTTAATTCACATACAGTAAACTAAAGGACCCTCCTGACCCGGTATATGTTCTGACAGTAAGGTGTCATGAGTAGAAGGTTTCAGTCCAGTCTTTGCAAGCAGTTATAAACCAAACAGCATCTGCTTTGTCCTCATCCTTTGTTTCTGTTTAGGTACTGGCGCTACAGTGAAGAAATGAGAACCATGGACCCCGGCTACCCAAAGCCCATCACAGTGTGGAAGGGGGTGCCTGAGTCGCCGCAGGGAGCCTTCGTTGACAAACTCAATGGTACAAATTGTGCAGCTCAATGCTCTGATTTGGCAATAAAAATACAATTCACGTGCCAGGAGGAATTGATTTCAGCTTGTCAGTGACACATGCATTGTGGGAGGTAAACCAGGCTGGCATTGATTAAAATTTGTCCCAGATATCCACCCATTCTTGGTTGGTGGCATACTTCCATGTGTGCATTATTAATGAAAAAAGACAGTGCTGCACATTGAAACCAGACCCAGAAAATGCCTCTTTTCTTTTATAATGTGTGTTAGAGGTTAAAATGTTTCATCCGGCCCAGACTGCCATGAAACCTGATTGTTAACAAGAGTGTGGAAAGTAGAACGGACACAACCGCTACTGGGTGCTTGTTCTGGCTTCAGCCAACTGGC
>SSNP01000104.1:1704473-1734754 GCA_006937955.1 Pachypanchax playfairii
TAGCAAGCCCAGGACCCTGTTAGCCAACCCAGGACACTATTAGCCAACCCAGGACCCTGTTAGCAAACCCAGAATCATGCTAGCAAACCCAGAATCATGCTAGCAAACCCAGGATCCTGTTAGCAAGCCCAGGACCCTGTTAGCAAGCCCAGGACCCTGTTAGCAAGCCCAGGACCCTGTTAGCAAACCCAGAATCATGCTAGCAAACCCAGGATCCTGTTAGCAAGCCCAGGACCCTGTTAGCAAGCCCAGGACCCTGTTAGCCAACCCAGGATCATGCTAGCAAACCCAGGATCCTGTTAGCAAGCCCAGGACCCTGTTAGCAAACCCAGAACCCTGCTAGCAAGCCCAGGACCCTGTTAGCCAACCCAGGACCCTATTAGCCAACCCAGGACCCTGTTAGCAAACCCAGAATCATGCTAGCAAACCCAGGATCCTGTTAGCAAGCCCAGGACCCTGTTAGCAAGCCCAGGACCCTGTTAGCAAACCCAGAATCATGCTAGCAAACCTAGGATCCTGTTAGCAAGCCCAGGACCCTGTTAGCAAGCCCAGGACCCTGTTAGCCAACCCAGGATCATGCTAGCAAACCCAGGATCCTGTTAGCAAGCCCAGGACCCTGTTAGCAAACCCAGAATCCTGCTAGCAAACCCAGAATCATGCTAGCAAACCCAGGACCCTGTTAGCAAACCCAGGACCTGTTAGCAAGCCCAGGACCCTGTTAGCAAGCCCAGGACCCTGTTAGCAAGCCCAGGACCCTGTTAGCAAACCCAGAATCATGCTAGCAAACCCAGGATCATGCTAGCAAACCCAGGATCCTGTTAGCAAGCCCAGGACCCTGTTAGCAAGCCCAGGACCCTGTTAGCAAACCCAGAACCCTGCTACCAACCCAGGACCCTGTTAGCAAACCCAGGACCCTGTTAGCAAACCCAGGACCCTGCTATTCTTGTCACTGCTGAGAAAAGTTTTGATTTTGATTTTTTAATAAATTCTCACACTTACATTTTCAGTTTTCAGTTGTACTTGAAATGAACCTAATTTTGAAATTAACTATAAAATTTTGGTTGATGGTGATGGTTCTGTATACTTTGTATTAAGTGTCATGACACCCCCTCTGCCGTTAGTGTTCCCCACATGCAAATGTTCTGTGTGCACATTCATGCAGATCAGCAATGTTTCAACCTCAGAGCTGCAATAAAAAAATAAATGCAAAATTTACCAGCAAGCTCATTTAGAGATTATTCTAATCAAGTTACAATCATATTAATTTATAGAAAAATCCTTGTGTTAAAAGGACAGAGTAATCAAACAGAATTTAGTTTAATTCACATACAGTAAACTAAAGGACCCTCCTGACCCGGTATATGTTCTGACAGTAAGGTGTCATGAGTAGAAGGTTTCAGTCCAGTCTTTGCAAGCAGTTATAAACCAAACAGCATCTGCTTTGTCCTCATCCTTTGTTTCTGTTTAGGTACTGGCGCTACAGTGAAGAAATGAGAACCATGGACCCCGGCTACCCAAAGCCCATCACAGTGTGGAAGGGGGTGCCTGAGTCGCCGCAGGGAGCCTTCGTTGACAAACTCAATGGTACAAATTGTGCAGCTCAATGCTCTGATTTGGCAATAAAAATACAATTCACGTGCCAGGAGGAATTGATTTCAGCTTGTCAGTGACACATGCATTGTGGGAGGTAAACCAGGCTGGCATTGATTAAAATTTGTCCCAGATATCCACCCATTCTTGGTTGGTGGCATACTTCCATGTGTGCATTATTAATGAAAAAAGACAGTGCTGCACATTGAAACCAGACCCAGAAAATGCCTCTTTTCTTTTATAATGTGTGTTAGAGGTTAAAATGTTTCATCCGGCCCAGACTGCCATGAAACCTGATTGTTAACAAGAGTGTGGAAAGTAGAACGGACACAACCGCTACTGGGTGCTTGTTCTGGCTTCAGCCAACTGGCCCTCTTCAGCTGTGGAGAAGCAGGATATCTATCTCTTAAAGAGGTCACCTATTGGCCAGTCAGATAACATGAAGTGAGAAGAAGCTTTTGCTATTGGACGTAGTACCAGGTGGATCTGAGTTTAGTCTTGGCAGCAGCACACTTGGAAAAAGAAGAGCAGGTGGCACTGAACGCTCAGTCCGTCTGTACCCAGGACCTGCTGCCAGTTCCGTAGCTGGGCGTGTCTCATCATGAGGTCAGTTTGAGCAATCAGAGCATGAAGGATGGATTTATATCCAGAAGGGTGTTTGGTGCCTGCAGTTTACGCTCACATATATGTTGGTATGCATGTATTTGGAAGCCCAGTATATTGTGGAGACAGTGTGTCATGTTCATAGCATTGACCCAGATAGGTATAATTGTTTATGCTGGAGTTAATGATAATGTGTGAGAGGCAGTGTGATTTTAGAGCCCCAGGGCAACATTGACCTGGCTGTTGTTCATATTCTCAGCCTAGAACTCTACCACCTTCCTTCCTCTTTAACAGTTATTGTTGTTTGTGTAATTTCTTTCCTGTGGATGTGAGTAACCCTTAGGACATGAATTTTACTAATAGAAAGCACCAGGTTTGAAGGAATAACTGGAAAACAGCCAGCCAAGTTGTGTGTAGACTGACTGCCATGCATACAAAAACAAGTGGTCAGAGTGATACACTTGTGGTTCAGCTATGTTTCAAGTTATGTAATTATTATGGTGAGAAATAGCCAGGCTAGCTTGATTCCAGTCTTCAAGCTAGGCTAATTACTCGCCTGTGCTAACTGCTTCCTCACTTCCATCATTCGGTACGTGATATTCTGTTTATTTTAGTTCTTCGTGTCCTTTGTGCCAAATAATTACTGTCAGCAGTTGATTTATGTCTTTATCTCTACATGTTTGGCTCTTGTGATAAATAATTATGGTGCTCATGTTCTACCTAGCATGTTTTGGCAAGACATTAGCTGCTGTCAGTCGGCTACAGTGTGTTAGCATGGTTAGCCTTGAAAGCCTCACAGACACTGTGCTTGATTAAAGATGTATGAAGCCTTAGCTTGACTTCCTCTTTTCCTTCATGTTGTTTGAATTTTTTTTCTCGTTCAGGGACGAATCTTTGAAAAGTTTCCCTCTCTTTCTAACGAGTGATTTAATAAAGCCCTGCTCTCATCTGCTAGAAATCTGAAGTTCATCTTCACAGAGTTACTTGAATTATAAGTTGGGGGAAACAAACCTTAAAGAAGACCAGCGAGGAACAGCTCGAAGTTTTCAGTCGTGCTGTTGGGTTTATAGTTTTTTAACCTTTATTACCCGATAAGCATTTTGAAGACTGTGACAGGAAAGATGCACCGAAATTGAGCGTCAGCTTGTTGCTCTGTGATTTATTTATTTTTTCATATTTCTAGCAGTGAAGTTTGGATCATGCTAGAGTCTGATTTTTTATTTCCGACCAACATCATCAATCCTGGGGGCGGGGGGGGGGTTCAAGCTGAAAGAGAGATGATGGATCAACATAAGAGATAAAAATGTTTTAGATGTTCATGTCTGTCAATTTGACTTTGCTTCAGATTTTTAATAGAATCAACACAAAGACAGAATCACTGATAATCACCCGTCTGGTGTAAAATTAGGAAATCTTTAACTGTGTTTTGTCCTTTCTCTCTCAGAGCTAAAATAATGTGTTTTTACTTCAGGTTTTACATACTTCTACAACGGGAAGGAGTACTGGAAGTTCAACAACCACCTCCTACGAGTGGAGCCGGGCTACCCACGCTCCATCCTCAAGGACTTCATGGGCTGCGAGCTGATACCCGTCCACCCGGGCCGTCCGCCGGCCGACGACGGCAGCTCAGACGACGTGATTGAGCACGACAACGAGGCCAGCACGGTGAAGGCCATAGCCATCGTTATCCCCTGCGTGCTGGCGCTGTGCCTCCTGGCGCTGGTCTACACTGTGGTCCAGTTCAAAAGGAAGGGCACGCCGCGCCACATACTGTACTGCAAACGCTCCATGCAGGAATGGGTCTGAAAGGTTGAGAAGAGACTACAGGGTGTGGGCCAGGGTGGGAAGCTAGTGGGAAAACAGGACAACGGCCCTGGAAAAGGAGGACGGCTGACTTTGGACAGCTTTATTAAAAACCACCGCCATGCCTCCTCTTGGATGGTCTGACACCGTCATTCAGACCTGCAGAAACAGCCAGATGGTCTGACTGTGATTTGTTACACTAAAGGCAATCCCAGAACTAAACGCTGACTCTGCTTGCCCCCGGCCTTTTTAACAACATGGGAGCAGAAGGGATCTTTGCCGAATACAACCTTCAGTCTCAGTCAGAGTAAAAGAGAAAAAAAAAAGGAATTAAAGATGAGGGTCAGCATCTTTTTGGTACTCAGAAACTTGACTTCCTGTCCCTTTCCTTTTTTAATTTTCTTTTAGTCGAAGAGAGGATTTGGAAAGGGGGGGGTGTCCACTCCTCCCATGATGCAATGCGTTGTCAGTTCTCATATCAGGTTGTTGCCAAAACAACTATTTTCTATTTTGCGATCTGAGTGGCTCACCCAAATCTCCCACATCCACATTAAACCAAACCCTTAATCTCCTCACATTAGCAGTGATCAACCCACCCACTCCCCGTTTTTTATTTTAAATTTTTCATTTTAATAAATCGATTTGAGAAAGGAAGTCCTCACTCGTCCCTTTAAGACACTCCTAAGACCAAACTAAACCAAAACAAGTCCATTTCTCTCCAAAGAGGATCAGGTTTTCTTTTTGTTTTTAATTCTTTTGATTGTTGTTGTTCTCGTTTCAGTCCGTTTTTTCCCTCCTCTGGATCTTTGCAGCGATTAAGAGTCAGGGACCTCTGACTGTTGTGGCAGTCTGTTTAAGACACAGGGGCCAAATTATACTGCAATATTTTAACTCGCCTTAATTATAGATCATACTTTTTGTGCTTTGGTTTTTGCCGTTTCTGGATTTTTATTCTCGTTTTTGTTTGTTTGTGTGTGTTTTATTTTGAAACTTGCATACTGTTTTTATTTTTGTTTGTAAAAGAAGTTGAGTAAAAGCTTCTTGTGATCGGTATTTTCTGTATTTTATGACATTAGCAGAATCCTCAGCACTGGCTTGCTGAGCCAATCTGGACAGATTCAAAACGGTCGGGTCAGCCTGTATGAAGAGTGATGTATCGTGTTGTTGGAAGGTTCTGGAGTAAAGCCACTATTTTTTGTGTGTAAAGTTATTTTTTATTGTTATTTTTTTCCATGCAACACTTAACAGGCAGACGAGAGCCTGAGAGTCTTATGAGTAATGTCTTTAGTTCTTATTCTATTTAGTTTGAGGGACAGTTAAGGTTTTCATCCTAATTACTTCTTTTTGTAAACGGCAAAAAAAAAAAACAACAAAAAAACGTTGGAACTGTGGACTGCCTTGTTTTGACGGAGCTCACGGTTCCCAGAATGCTCTTGTTTCATCCCACAAAGCAAGACGAGTCAAGATCAGTGCCTGTGTCAACGTGCATGCAAGCATTTACTGTACAAACAACCCGTTCTGCTCAAACTCTTGCTTTTAATACCAGTATTTGATTTCATTCTTTTTATCAGGTACATTTTTATCAAAGAGAAAGTAAAAACTCGAGGGTTTAACGGTACATTTGGGAATTTATGTTAGAAATCATGAGATTGGCAAGTCAAATTGTCCTCAGCTGACCCCTCGCTAGCAAACATGCTAGCAAACATGCTAGCAAAGGCGCAAGCGTCGTTCGCAGTCTTGCGTACAGTTTTTGAATGTGGTTATTTTTATGATCATAACTTGTTTTTAATTTTTAATTTTTTTTTTTACTTGTTTTCCTGTTTTGCGGTCTAAACAAGCAGATGTCTCTCCATAACTTTTGTTTGTGTGTGTGTGTAAGGTCTGGGACAACCCAAAAAAAAACCATGTCCAAATCGAATGAATAAACTGAATATCTGACGATCTGCCTTCGTGCTCTCCTCGATTTTCAATTTCTTCAACTGTGGATTTGAGACTCCAAGATTTCTTCGTTTTTGGCTAGTTTTTGAGATATTGGCTATCTGGTTGAAACACAGAGGGAAGTTACTTTTTTTTTTAATGACCAGCAGGAGGTAACAACAAGGAACACAGTTAGGACTGCATTTAGAAAACAGGAGGAATCTATATTTTCTGTTTCTATCTGAATCTGTTTCTAGGATTTGTTGCATTTATGGACAAAACTTTAGTTTAACTGGTAAATGTAGGAATCAGAGATCAACATTAGGGGTCGCTGAACCGCTCACACCAAAAGTTCGGTAGGCACAAATCCACCCTATTTCAAGATGTTATAAAATGATCTAATAATTACCAGATCAGATGGCTGCAGGTTCTGCTAGGGCTGGGCACTGTGGGCGACTTAAAAATAAAATCTCTGATTTTATGTCTTTAAATTTGATTTACAATTTTTTTTTTACAATTTTCCCCTAATTATTAAGGAAAGCAACAAGTACAAACAACGGACAACTTAAAGTGACCGTTTCTGTGATTGTTCTCCACCGTACCTCTTTCCTGTTATTTGCGGTGCCTTGTACAAATGATTTGGCTACAGTTAGCTGTTTTTAGCTAAGGCTTGTTGATCACTGCAGTGTTCGTCTCAGAGAGACCGGCGTTTTCATGTTCAGCTGGATGTCTCTGTTTCAGGTGTTGGAACAGGTTTGTGGTTCTGCTGCCTTTGACTGCGATGGGCTTTAGGCAAATGTTGCAGCGTCTTTATGCACGTCTGTCACAGCAAGCTAAATGAAACTGATGCTAAAGAAACTCCGGGGAGCCAAAAAGCGCCACTACGCAAAAACTTTATTATTATTATTTTTTTTAGATTTTTTCTTTAAGGTGTCCAGACCTCAGAATGAGCCCATATCACCCTCCCTCCACCACCGTGCTGACAGCTGGAATGAAAAAGTTGTGCTAGAATATAAAAACATAAATAAAAATAACAGAATTTAACTATTTCTGTTTTTGTGTCATTTGGCTTTCACTAAAGATTTTGCAGTGCGTTGTAGGTAAATGTCTCTATTTTGGTCTCATCTTTTTAAAGCATCCAAATGCAACTTTGTAAAACTAAGCTGCCATAATCTTAACATATATGCCAGCAACCTCCAAACAGGCCGCACCTGTTCAGTCTTGACCTTTAACCTGCTAACTGAGGGCTGGGATGGCGCTCATCTTGGTCTGACCTTTGTGTGATTTAGCTTGGGAAGATTTGTATCTTTCTTTCTTAAACAATGAACTCTAAATAGTTTGGAATTGACCTTTGACCCTTCTCAGATTAATGGGCAGCAACAGTTTCATCTTTAAGGATCCCTGCATGTCTTTTCTCCTTTGTCAGTTTGTCTGGTCTGGAGCATACGGGTGTGTGTTAACATACTGCAAACTCGTATAGATTTTAAAACACTATCACACTGATGATGATCAGTCAATCAATACATTTGATTAGTGGCACCTGGCTGCTACTTTCTCTCTTGAATCATATGGAAGCAACATTTGTGGACTTTGTTATTTACACACAGTTTTTCCATTTTGACTTCATTTGTGTTTAATAAACACTGGCAATGTGAAATCGGATGGGTTTTTGTACACCTGAGATTAGATTTAAATCTTTTTTTTTTTTTTACATGTAAAGCCCTAGAAATGAAAAACAGGGCGTGTACTTTCTTTTTTTTACTCCATCTGTTTCCTTAATTTTCAGCATTTTTTTCACTTGGGAATGTAATTAAATCATTTTTTTTAAGAACCTTGACTGGGATCAATTTTTCCAGTCCAGACAAACAGTAAATAATGATATTGGCTTCAACCACGCTGTGCTCTGATCTCCAGTGATTAACTACACTGGCTCCACAAAAGAAAAAAGAAAAAGTAGCATTGAGTTTAGTGAAGTGTTGGGCTCTGAGTTTCGCTGTATTTGCGTGTTACTGTGTTTTAGGGTGTCATGATAAAGATCAGCGCTTTAAATGCATGAACCTGGAGCAGCTCTGGCATTTACTGCAGCCTGAATGTGAAACAGGAGCCGCAGAGTGTTTATTCAAGCTTCACTGGGACACAGTTAACATACAGTAACTGACAACAAAGTGTGTGAGGTCAAAAACTAGTTTACTGAGGCTGCGGTCACTGACTCAGTCTGTGTGCGTGATGAAATCACAGTCTTTGGTGAAACACTTCATTCGTTCTTATCACAGGACTGTTCTATGGTAAAATTGCCTCTTTGCTTTGAAAGGCATTATGTGCTCGGCTCGGTTCAGATTGGTGCTTTTTCCTTATTGTCTCATCTCCCTTCAGTAAATAGACTTGAAGTGGTTCTCCGTGTGCTTTAGTGTTTTCCATCACATTTGTCTCATAGTGCTCTTCTTGTGCTTTACTTGTGTGCACAGAATCGTGATCAGTGGGTGTTTGACGTTTGAAGAAATTACTGTAGAAGTTTCTGTTTACCCCAGGTGGGTGTTTTCGTCATGTTTTAAATATGCAAATCTTCTGCATGTTGACTGCGTGACCACTTTTAATAGGATGAGTATGAAAATGTTTTTTTTTTACACCTGACAACTGGACTTTGGAGCAAACGCTGTGGTCCCAGCAGCCTCTTCTGCACCTGGCAGATTGAAACATTGGTGCTAAACTGAGCTGGTTTTCTTTTCACAGCGCTGCTCTTCTTGCTAGCGTTTGTTCCTGCTGTCACTGAATGATTAAAACAGGAGCATAAGTCATACATTTTCATTTAACCTGAGTCTTTATGGTGCTCTGCTTAATGGCCCTTCGTAGGTTACGGACCATATATTTAGTGATGGTTATTAGTGCAGCTCTTTGAAGCAGCTGAATGAAGGTCAACCTGTTTGCCTTTGTGGGATGAGAAAGGCTGAAACTTATTATGAAGACATTGACAAGAGGTCAGAAGTTTTCCACTTGAGCTGAACCACAGCAGGAAGTCCAGCTGGTTATTTGTATTCTGAAATACGGTTTTATTACATTCCAATGTGTTAGTTTTTGTAACTTTTGGTGTGTCAGATTGTCGTGCAATTTTGATGACATTATTATTTTATGTGGTAAGTCAACTACTTTTCAGCTTTCACTGTCAAAACTGAGTGTTCTCTGAACTTTATTATAATGAGGTTAAAAGGTTCCCACTGAAGGTTCTAAATAATAAAAGAAAGAAGAGTATGATCTTGTTAGATCTGCTGGAGGAAATGATCCTCAGCTTTTCAGTGTCATACAGCATAACGTTTGTAGCTAACTTTAGGTCTATTCCCTTGTTCTGAACATTTGGTCATTCGTGGTTGGGACTTTACCAAATAAGACTTATTTCTGTTTTATTTAGCTGTACTTTCAACCTGCAACCCTGAGTTAATTATCAGAGGTGAAAAAATCTGTCTGTTCCTCATCTTATAATTCAGAATACATTAATAAAAGAAGCCAGAGTAGCTCGCTTTATCTCAGTTACACAATATAGCATTTTAGTTACAATGCGCTTGTGTTTCAGCCTTAAACCGCCACAAAACACTGTATCTAGAGGTAGAGGATAAAACAAGCATCATAACGTCTCTCTCCACATGTTCATGTTTAGAAACCAAGTGCACAATGTGTCTTTTTTAGTTTGTCCTTTGAAAGATTCTTCAAATCCAAAAGTCAAAACTTAAATGAAATGATAAAACAGTTTTAAAAGCTGATTTCATCCCAATATCCAGGTTAGTAATCAAGTAACCTGTTAGTCAGTTGTCATGCTTGGCTAAAAAAGCAAATGTTCTTTAGCACCTGGTTGTGTGGGGATTTTTTCCTAATTCTAACCAGGCAGCTCTCACAGATACCAAACAATGAGGAAAAATAAAAACTAAAATCACACTGGCTTACATAAGAATTCCAAGAGACTGAGACGATGATATCAAAGCTACATATGAAATCATGGTCAAACACAAGTAAATCTAGATTTCACAAATAAAATCCTCACTCAACCCAGTTTTTCAGCTTCGTCGTGTTCTCATGACAGAAATGTTACAGAAAAAACATTCGGTTTCAACATTTCAATTATTTGTGGGTAGGACAGAGGGTAAGGTGGGGGACATCAAGACTGTCATCCAATGTTCAAACTTTTTTCTTTTTTTTTTTGCTCCTAACAATATTTTTATTTAAGTTCAAAATGTTAACTAATTAACTAGCTGTCTCAGCAGAGATAAACTACTCCAGCAGTTCAGAAGCAGAAGTTTTAAGCCTACATTATTTATCATTGTAGATTTAAATTTAAATATAACCACACCTATCACTGTAAACTGCATGTCCCCTTTGACAACAGAGATCCAGACATGCATGAAGAGCATATGGGGTGAAGCTAAGTGTTATGTTTGAAAAGGCACTCGGACCTTAATGATTTTAAAGACATCAGTTCTTTTTATACTACATTTTCCACCAAATGTCTCTGCATTCTTGTTGCTGTCTGTCGATCAATAAATACATCTAAAACATTCTTGTGTTCTTCATGTCCATGAATTCATGATCTTGACCTGCCGACATTCAAACCACATCAGTCATTTTCTTTATGTACTTGTTCATTTTTCTAAATTAGTGCTACACATGTTGGCAGCTTGTTGGAGTACCTCTGACAGCTTCTTTCTTTTTTAAGTATTTCTTCGTTGTTTTCCTTTTATGAATGCTACTAATTTTTGAATTGTTTTTGGTTCTGGTTTGGTTGCTGTGCTGACTGGAGGATTTCTACTTAAGTTGTCATGTTTTTGCCACCTGTACTGATGTGTAACCATAGCAAAGATAGAAGAACTAGCAGCTAAATAACATTTCAAAGGCGCCAATGATAACTGAATTGAGCCCCAAAATAAAGCCAAGAGAAAACTAGGAAGTTTAAAAGTTCTTTTCCATCAGTTATATTAGTGAATGTGAAATGAAGATTGATTCACACAAAAAACACAGTGTTTCACAGAGACATTACAAAAGGACCAGAACCTGGACTCTAGTCTCTGGCTTTCAGATGATTCAGGCAGACAGAGATTTAAAGAGGAGGAGCAAAAGAAAAGGAGGTGGGATGGTTATCCTTTTTAACAAAAGATGGATATAAAACTATTAGCTGTGAGTTTCCATCCATATTATTTACAGAGGAAGTTCACCAGTGTTATTTTAGTAGCAGTTTACATTCCACCATCAGCTCATGCGACTCTGCATCTGACCTCACTCGCTCAACTGTTGATGAAATACAGACACAACCACATTTGTGGCAATATCTGGAGATGTTAAAAATGATTTTTTCTTTCATAAAAGCAAGACTCTGCTGAAGTGGACAGTCTAGACCAGTGTTTCCCAACCCTGGTCCTCAAGGCACACTGTCCTGCATGTTTTAGATGTTTCCCTGCTCCAACACAGCTGAGTTAACCCTCTGGGGACCAAGGGTTTTTTGGAGAAATAAACTTTTGACTTTTTTTTTTGTTTAAATGCTATTAAAACACCACCTTTCAATGCCCCATAATGTCCTATACCTTGTTTTTTTATTTTGAATTGAAATATCATAAACTGCTGTGTAAATGAGGCTCCTTTGCTTGAAATAAAGAGTATTAGAGTAAAAAATACAAAAAAAATTAGGCGAAAATTAGAATATCACACTTTATTCAACAAAAACCCACACTAAATATCAATGAATAAGAAAAAAAAAATTTGACAACCGCGCGTCATGCGCAAAAGACAAAGGCTCTGATTGGAACACCGACTTTGACACGACACTGTATCCCTTGTGAATGGGCTAGAGCGATGCCGGAACTACCGTCTGAAAGCTTGAATTCTCCCGATTTAGAGGGAAAAAAAGTAAGTTTCTATCTTTTATGGTTCGGAAGCTATGTTTGATTAAACACAACAAGGTCCCTGGCATCGTCGACGATGACGGCGTCCCCGTAGCGTTAAATGAGCAAATTACAAGACAAGTTGTTTGGTAATTTGCTCATTTAACTCAGCTGTGTTGGAACAAGGAAACATCTAAAACATGCAGGACAGTGTGCCTTGAGGACCAGGGTTGGGAAACACTGGTCTAGACCACTGAGACATGAATTGCTAGCTTTTTTATTCAGTGGACTATAGTCTGTGGTTACAACCTATTTAAACATACTAAAACAGTTCTTCTACTTTTCCTTTTGGCTCCTCCCTTCAGGAGTTGCCAGAAACAAGTTGTCCATCTCCATGCACCCCTGTCCTCTTCATCTTCTTCTCTCACACCAACCGACCTCATGTTCTCCTTCACTACGTCCATCTATCGCTGGTCTTCCTCTAGACCTCCCGCCTGACAGTTCCCACCCCGGCATCCTTTTCCCAATAAACAAGCTGTCCCTCCTCTGTACACTTCCAAACCACATCAATCTCTCTGACTTTATCTCCAAAACATCTAACATGTTCTGTCCCTCTGATGGACTCATTTCTGATCCTGTCTATCCTCGTCACTTCCAAGAACCTCAACATTTTCATTTCTGCTACCTCTAGCTGTGTCTCCTGTCCCTTCCTCAGTAGTACCATCTCCAAACCAGATAACATGGCTGGTCTCACCACCGTCTTGTACACCTTTCCTTTCATTCTTGCTGATATCCTTTTGTCAAACATCACACATTCTGCTTGCACATGTCTGTCGACCTCTTTTCCAAAGTCTCCATAGCCTCACTGTTCCACTTGTGTCCCTCTCATTCACACGTGGACTCTGTCTTACTGCAGCTAACCTTCATCCCTCTTCTTTCCAGTGCACCTCCTCCTCTCCAGATGTTCCCCCACCTGCTTCCTGTTCTCCCTACAGATAACAATGTCATCTGCAAACATCATGGTCCATGGAGATTCCTGTTTGACCTCATATATCAATCTTTCTATTACAAAGCAAACAAAAAAGGGGCCTTAAGGCAGATCCTTGATGCACCTCCACATTGAACTCCTCTGTCAGACCTTCAGCACATCTCACCACTACCTTACAACTCTCATACATGTCCTGCACCACTTGTACATACTTCTCTGCTACTCCTGACTTGCCCATACTGTACTACAGTTCCTCTCTCTGTACCGTGTCAGATGCTTTTTCTAGATCTAAAAAGACACAATAAAGTTCCATCTGGCTTTCTCTGTACTTCTTCATCAATGGGAGGAAACTAGAGTCCCTGGAGAAAACCCACACATGCGCAGGGAGAGGACGCAAATTCTATGCAGAAAGGTCCTTGCCTAGGTTTAAACCAAGGACCTTTTCTCTGCAAGGCATCCTACTAACTGCACATCCGTGCAAACATTAAGACCTATACAGTTTTAATTTCACATTCTGACAGAAGTTTATAGATGATCAGGTAAAACTTGTGTTATAGCAATCAATGATTCCTGAACTTTAAAAGGTATTTTTGCCTTCAGTGGTTTATGTTCAGTCAGTTGTTATACGGTCCCTCCACTGAGAGTTTCTCAATGTACTGCCCCTTCAAAAAGCAGCTGAGCCATGCTGTGATATTTCTCCTTTTTTCTTTTAGAAGAAACAGAGTAGCTGTAACTTTATGGAGTGTGAGAGATGAAAGGCATCTTCCGGTCTCCCTCAGGTCCATCCAGAGGCAAAGTCGACTTTCTCTGAATCTCTGCAGCTGTAAAACACATCTGTAAGAACAGGAAAAATTCCTGCACAGACGGATGAAAAATAAAAGCATCAATGGCACCCCTATGCTACAAAGCAGCAAGCTAAATCTACAAAAAAAATTATTAATTTCCAGGGTATGCTTGGACTTCTTTTTTGCTTTAACCCAGCTGCTGTGACCAGACGGGTCAATAATGTGTTTGGAATCCATCTTTTTGTGCGTGTTAGTTTTGAAGGAACTCTAGTTAGAAAAACACTGACCTGAAAATCAAAACATACCCACAGCTTATTGGACATTCCACAGACACTCAACTGAGATGCATTTTGAATTAGTATTCAAGTTCTGTTGTTACAAATTTGTTTTCTTTTGCTAATTGGAGACATCTATTTTAGATTTCCATCTGTGTTTTTGAGTAGAACTTTCTAAGTTTTGATTCTTCGGCTCTATTCAGCACTGCTGCTGAGCCTTGTTCACATCATTAATTTCAGTGAAGACAAGCTGATCGGCAGAGATGCAAAAAAGAAATAAAGTTAGTATTATTGTGTATCTCTATGTCTTCTTTGGGAGTTAGGGTGGAAGGGATTGTGAGATTGATGACTAGATGACCGATCTGTCATGGTGGAGAGGGAACAGAAATGATATATTGATCGATCATCTGTGGTCATGAGGAGGAATGAGATCACAAATACAAACATCAGACATGAGTTTCCGCCGCAGAGTGGCTGGACTCATCATTGAGAACTCAGAAGATAGTCGTTGCTCCACAGCATGGAAAGGATTGTTGCAGAAAAATCAATTATCAAGAGTCAGGGTGACTGAATAAAACCACGTTTAATGTAATTTATGCGTACATTAAAGAGCAGTCATGCAAATATTTGAATGTCAGAATGAGGCTCTGACTAACAAAGTTGTTTTGTTTCCTTTCACCTCTGGCCACCATCAGACTTCCAGGTGCCATGAGAGGATTTTTTTAAAAAATTGTTATTTTTGATTAGCTTTTGCTATCAGTCTGGTCCAAACAATCTTTGACAAGACAATCAACAACCTGACAAGAAATTATTTTCATTTGTCACTGTGACATGCCTTTACAAATTAAAGAAGGTAAAGGGGAAACTTGGAAAATCTATTACAGGATCCAGTTTAAGACTTTTGAGAATCAGATAAGACTGTCTTTAGATACCAAGGAAGGTGTTTCCAGACAGGTCCCACCAGGAGGAGACTTTGAGACAGACTGGAGAGAGTTTACGTCATGGCTGGGCTGGAAACACCTTTGACATCCTCTAGATAGGCTAAGGGAGTTACTGGAGAAAGGGAGGTGTGGAGGAGATCTGGGGAGATCTGCATTAGCTGTTGCCCCTGCAGTCCACTCTCCCAGTCCCAGGAGAAAACCAATGAAAATGTTCTTGTTCAGGATAAATATCTGAGCTATGTTTTGAACCCAGAATTCTTGATGCTGTGAGGCATCAGTGCTAACCAGCTGTGCTAACATGTAACTGTAAAGACTGTAAAGAAGTCATCACAGAAAAGGAAATTAACATTTATTGATGCATACAGAGTTTTAACATCAAATTTGAAGGGATTGAGTAAAGTCACTAATGATAGAGATGTCCTTCATATTCACAACAAGGGGTAAAAGTAGAGTTTGTCAAAATATGGTCTAAAATCATCTTTTACTCTTTGCTGTTTTTTGTTTTTTTTTTAAACGGAGATTTTGGTTTTGCGAAAAGCAGCTAGAAACATATTGGACTGTGATGCCGACTGCAAAATTATAAATAATTTGTGTTTAAAAAGTGAGAGAATGGATTTTACAAAGGCAGCAGACCAGAAGTGACAGCAAGTACACAATGACCGAAGGTCAATAAAAAGAACTAGATTTGACAGAATTTCTAGATTATTTTTGTCACTATAAATATTTAATTGAAGGAATGTCATTCTAGTTATAAGTATGGGATACAGTGTTTAATATCATATCAGAGGCTGACACGATAGTTGAAACAAAAGGTAAAAAGCAAAAAATGTTTCAACTTATTAATCATAATTTATTTTAGAAACTGTATAATCCATCCATCCATCCATCCATCCATCCATCCATCCATCCATCCATCCATCCATCCATCCATCCATCCATCCATCCATCCATCCATCCATCCATCCATCCATCCATCCATCCATCCATCCATCCATCCATCCATCCACTTCTGCTTTATCAGGGGTCGGGTCACGGAGACAACAGTCTGTGTAGAGTTGCACAGATTTCCCTGTCCATGCACACCTTTTACAGCTCTTCACGGGGGACTCTGAGGCATTCCCAGGCCAGCCGAGAGACATATGCCACTTTCACACCTGGGTAAGGTCAGAAGAGGTAGTGTGTGGTTAGGTAAGGTGAGGTCAGTCTTGTTTTGTTCACATTCTCGTCTTGGGAATGAATACATAGATGGGGAAATACGAACATTGGTGGGGGCATGGGTGTGCTAAGCTTACGGTGACGAAGGTCCGTGACGTCATTCTTAAGTGACACAAGAGTAGTAAACACATATGGACATGGACTGGAGGCTGCTCCGTGTTGCACATTACACAGCAGACAAGGGCGGGAAAGCTAATCATAAAGCTCTGATGCTGTGCCTGTCTGACCATTAAGTCTAAAAATAAAGTTTTGATGTTTCTGATTTTGTTTCTGTCTTGTTCCCTTCATTACTAAAACTTTAAAACTTTTTGCTAGTTAAAGGTGCAATATGGAATATTTTCATGGAAAGCAATATTTTTAATAAAATAATGCCTCCACAGGATGTTTAGAGGGCTGTAAAATTAAAATACAGCATTTTCTTTAGAAATTATATTTTAAGTAAAATATAATAAAAAGTTTATTTTGACTGGCACGACATTGGCATTTTGTTTACATCTACCAGCCAATAGAGGCCTTTTTCCAGTGGGATATGCCCCAGAACAACTGCCTCCTGGTTGCCTCCCTAGGCAGGAAACCAGGAGGCACCCTGAACAGATGCTCTGGCCACCTTAGCTGGCTCCTCGTGGAGGAGCAGCAGTTCTACTTCGAGTTGCTCCTGGGTGATCAAGCTCCTTCACACTTGGCTGCAAACCACCCCATTGCACACTGGAGGTCCTGATTTGAAGAAGCCAACAGAACAACATTGTCTGTAATCAGCAGAGAAGATATCCAGTGGTTCCCAAACTGGATTCCCTCTGGCCCCCAACTGCACCTAGAAATTCTGTCCATAAAAAAATTAACAGAACTGGTGACAAAGGACCACCCTGATGGAGGCCAACGTGCACCGGAAACAGGTCTGCCTTACTGCCTGCAATGAGAACCATGTTCCTGCTGTGGTCAAATATGGACAGCAATGGACTCCAAATCCCATACTCCCAGAGCACCCCCCACTGGACACTATGAGGGACACAGTCAAATGCCTTTGCCATATCCACAAAACACATGTGGACTGGTTGGGTAAACTCTCATGAACCCTCAAGCACCTTATGCAAGATATAGAGCTGGTCCAGTGTTCTATGACTGGGACAAAAAACACACTGCTTCTCCTGAATCCAAAGTTTGACTAATGGCTGGATTCTCTTCTCCAGCACCCTGGAATAGACCTTCCTGGGGAGGCTGAGGAATGTGATCCCCCTATAGTTAAAACACACCCTCCTGTCCTCCTTTTTAAATAGAGGGACCGCCACCCGTTTGCCAATCCAGAGGCACTGTCCCCAACAGAGGCCTGTCGACCAAGACAGTCTAACAACATCCAGAGACTTGAGGTACTAAGGACGGCTCTCATCCCCCCCCGGAGCCTTGCCACCAAGGAGCTTGGCAACCACCTCAGTGACTACAGCCTGAGTGATGGGTAAATCCTCTTCCGAGTCCCCGGTCTATGCTTCCTCATCAGAAGACATGAAGGTGGGATTGAGGAGGTCCTCGAAATATTCCTTCCATCATCCAATAACATCCTCTGCTGAGGTTAGCAGCTCCCCCTCTGCACTGTAAACAGTGTTCACGGAGCACCACTTCCCTCCTAAGGTGCCGGATAGTTTACCAGAATTTCTTTGAGGCCGACTGATAGTCCTCTTCCATGGCCTCTCCGAACTCCTCCCAGACCTGAGTTTTTGCCTCTGTTACTGCACGAGCTGCGATACATTTGGCATGCCAGTACCTGTCAGCTACTTTGGGAGTCCCACAAGGCAGCAAGGCCTGATAGGACTCCTTCTTCAGTCTGACAGCATCCCTTACCTCCAGTGTTCACCATCGGGTTCTGGGGTTGCCGCTGCAACAGGCCCTAGAGACCTTGTTACAACAGCTTCGAGCAGCCACATCGACAATTGAGGAGGAGAAAATTGTCCACTTGGATTTCATATCTCTAACCTCCCTCGGAATCTGGGAAAAGCGCTCCCGGAGGTGGGAGCTGAAGACACCATCGACAGAAGGTTCAGCCAGACGTTCCCAACAGACCCTCACAACACGCTTGGGTCTGCCAGGTCTGAACTGGGGGGCTATTAGTAAACCTACACATGCTCACTGCCTCTCCCCAAGGGCAACACTAAAAAAAATGGAATGTCCAACCCCTCTCAAAGAGTTGAGTTCCAGAGCCCAAGCTGTGTGTGGAAGTGAGCCCAACTATGTCTAGCTAGTACCTCTCAACATCCCATACAAGCTCAGGCTCCTTCCCTCCCTGCAAGGTGACATTCCATGTCCCAACAGCCAGAAGCTGTGTGTGTGTGAGTGGGAGGCACACAGGCTAGCTCCTACAGGTTCCCTGTGTTGGCAAGTGTATTCTGTATTCTGTCACAAAATGGTTTTGGCTAAATTCCAATATACACAGAAAGTGAGGCAAGGTGACAGTTTTAAAGAGAGTTTATTGAAATAGTTCTGTTAGGGATGATCTGGGGAGGAAACCAAAGTCACACAGGGGTAGCAGCTAGTGAACATAAATGGCACTTACAAGACAAATGGAGGAGCAAGTTCAAACGGCCTGTATCTGTTATGTCACAACTCCTTTGTTTGTTAGTTTTCCGCAGCTCCCACAGTTGAAGCCACGCCTAGCATGCTGCTGGCTAAAAGCTGTAGCATAACGTAGTGAACTGAAAGACATGACGTTGCCATGCACAGCGGGGCAGGAAACAGTATTCTTTGCTCTCATAGGCTAGTTTGTTAGCCAATCAGCAAATTCGAACAATAAATATGAACGAGCTGCTGACGAAGCAGCCTGACAGAAGGAGCCGGAACCACCCAAATTTTAAGGCAGACAGATTGAAAGGTCTGTTAATCAGTGTTTCCTGACGTTTTTTAGATATAAAATGTTTCATATTACAGGTTAATACTTAAGAAATAACCACAAAGTCCTGAAATGTGTATGAAATGGCCTCTTTAACTAAATGACTGGATTTTGTGAGGAGTGATGTGTATAAGCAGAACACATAGCTGGAGTGAAACTAAATGTTCAGGGGACAAATCACACCAAACTCAGAATAAATAACAGGACAGATGGGACAAAACAGAACAAAAGATACTAAACTGAGACCACACATCAGAAACACAAACACAGAAATAAATTAAGGCCACAGGGTCAGGAAAAAACAAAAATAACTAAAAAAAAAAACAACTAAAATAAGGGCAAATAACTAAGATAAAGGGTGTGTGGAATGCTAGACACAGACAGGCAGGTGACATGAGGAGGGACAATACATGACAGTTTATTATAATAACACTTTTTTCTCGTGGGACATTAATTGAATTAGGTAACAGAATATGTTTTAAGTTAGAACTAAAATATCCCCCAGCTGACAAATACACCCAGCAAACAGAGAGAGAGCTCGGTTTTCCAGCGATTGTACAGAGGAGTTGAGTGGGTGTGTTTTATCGCTCACCGTGTTGCGTAAATGTGCCCAGGAGTAAATATAAAATACACCCATGAGTTGAAATACACACCTGCAATCAGAACTTTTTACTCTCTCTACTCTGGATTTTTGCCAGAGATAAAACGGCATAAACCTGGAAAGTTGGTCAACTGAGCCACAAACATTTAAACAATCAAACATTACAGGTATAATGTGGAATTTTCAATATTATGCTTTTATCAATACCATCATTAGAGAGCTAAACAATATGTTGTTTGCCGTAATTCCATACGTAATTAATTTTATTTTAAAAAGTTATTGATCCTTATTGATCGTTTAATTTTCTGACTGTGCGGCAAACTTGTAGAATTTTTTCCCACCGCTACAGTGAGTATAAGCTGGTTTGTGGCCGAGCTCCTGATCTGCTCTTCAAAGCTCATGCAGAGCACGAGGGGGGGGGTACGATGCTCCCGGTTTTCACGTGAGCAGAGCTTGTAGAGACTTTTAAGCTAAAGTTTTGCTATTTTATTTGACAGGGAGCATGAAAGAAGCCACTCCAAAGTGAGCACTATCATAATCTAAGTTAGCTTCTGCTAAAATGAAAAAGGGACATTTTTTTACTTGGAGTTTAAAAGCTTGACATTGAGTTTCTTGAACGCTGCTCTTTGTGAAGGAGTGAGAAACAGTACTAGTTTCTGCCACCCTGTGGTGGTTAGTGAAACTGACGGGTTGTGATTTTGCTCATTACTGTCACCTGGTGTTGAAAATAAAAGCCAATATTTTATACATAGTATACCTTTAAGGTACAATCTGAAGTCAAAACAAATATAGGCACTCAAAAATTATTAGCACACAACGTTTACACCCAATCTCTGTTTTAAATACTGTACAACGTCAGTCATTCTTGTAGATATTAAAATGACTGAACCATTTCAATTAAAGGAGACGTATGAGCTACTTGTAGATCTCTGTGTTTGTCTACATCTCTTTCCTGTCAGCTCAGACTCCAGTGAGTCAAGGCAGAATGCTGCTCATCCTGGTTCTGCTGGACGTTCTTCCTGTTCCTTTCCACTTTCTATATTCGTGCTGCTCAGGATGGAGGATTGCGTTGAATTGATGATTCAACCCAATCTGCTGGTTCCTTAATGTTTTATGTTTTACCTTGACTTGATATTTCTATAAAATGCCTTGAAATTACTTTTGTTATGAACTGGCACGTTATTAATAAAATTTAATTGAAGTCAACTGTATTGAAAACAGTTTGGGAAAAAAAGCAGCCTTAAAATTTGTATATAAAAAGTATGAGAACCACTTGTTAAGGTATGACGTCTTTAGCACAAAATTTTTCACAGAAATCGATGAAATTTTACATAGTTTGTTTTAAATTGTAAATTCTATCGGGAATTTTGTGGCTCATTAAAAAGTGATTCAGCTAAAAGAAGAAAGGTAAAGAAACCTTGAACAAATACTAAATGTTTGTTCCAGAGTTAATAAAGTCCCAGTGCTCAGCTGGTTAAAACCTTCACACATCTCTAGTATTAGACCGTTTTACTTCTCTTTCCTTGACGACGGGTCACAAGTTCAACCATCGCAGCTCGTCTGAGGAAAACTCCAGGTGGTTCCCTGTTTTCAACCACATTTCAGACTACAGTCTCAAATGGCCTCTGCAGTCAGGCAACTACATTTTCACATAAAAGGCATCCTACAAACGAGCGTGTCTCTGAAACTGAGCTCACCGTAAAGGTCAGCTAAAGGTGCTTTTCTTGCTGCTGCGGTCGGGTAGAATTTTCAAAAATGTCAAGATTCTGAGGTTTCAGGAAAACTAAATTTGACCTTATGCTGACCTTCTTAACCACAGAACATTTTGCAAGTTTATAATCCGAGAAGCTTTAAAAAAAATCACTCCACATAGAAACATGTAAAAATACAAGCAAACATGCAAGATTAGAAGCTGGTGTAGCAACGTAAGGTTGTACCTCACTATAAGCCACGAACTTTAACTAATTAGCATCATTTTATTTATGTGTTATCCATCCTAATTTCTGGAGAATACGTTTTTTTTTGCTTTCAATGTATTGGTCATGATTGTAATGAGGCCAGACCCAAGAGCTGAGACCCAGACAGCAGAGTAAAATCAAAAAGGTGTTTATTTATAAAGTGTGAGTGAAATGTACAAAACAGCAAGGGTCAACGTAATCTGCAACAGACGAGAGAGGGGTTAATTCCAGGGTATTTGAGTTGGGGATTGTGCAGCAGGTGATCCAGAGAACAGATGGGGAGGTGTGGAGCCTGAGCGAACAGAACCAAGGAGCAAGAGGGAAAGGCAGGTCCAGGAGCAGGTGAGTGAGAGGCAGGAGCAGGCAGGGCTTGAGAGAGCAGTGAGGTGGGATGAAGATGGAAGAAGGTTTCAGAAGACACAAGCAGCATGTTGTAGGTGATACAAGACATGACAAGCTGTGGAACAAACGTCAACGTAACACAGCAAACTATAACTTGAACTTTTAATACAAAGCAATAACCATGAGGCCAAAGTCACCGAGAAGATTCAATGGTCTGGCATCGAATGTTTGCAGAGCCCTGGTATTTAACCTGCAATATGATTAAGATGATCCACGTCAGCTGTGTCTGCTGGCAGAACCGGTCCAGACTAATCAGCATGATGCCCGCCACCTGGAGACCTGCAGCAACACAGACAGTAGGAAAAAACCAAGCAGAGGGAAGCGGAGAGAGAAACTGGGAGAAACTCAAAGTGGGAAATAGAATAATAATGAAAGCAGAACGCAGGTCCAACCCAGGCTCCTGACAGTATTACTGGAATTACTTTTGTAGCAAATTCATGAAGTAAAAATGAGCCAGTGTTATCTGCACCAGACCTGAGGAGATCTGGACCAGCAGCAACACAGTCTACTGAGTCCTGTGTTGCCAACATGCCAGACCCGGCGCCAGGACAATTTAGATGGGGGAGCAGCAGTTTATTTTGGGGGGCACAGTTTTTATTTAACCCGTTAGCGTTTTTACCTCCTGTTGGCAGTGTGTTACATATTTCTGGGTCAAAACTTCCCTTTTTGACATTCTATGTCCATATTACACATTTATATTTTAAAAAGGGACTAGCTGAGGAAGGTTCTGGAGTTTTTCTGAACGATCGCTCTGTTCTAGATCGGTGGTCAGAACATTTGTTTTTGTTCTTCAAAAGGAGCCGCTGTCAAGACCCTGCTGTGTACCTGCTTTGTGTATGTGAGTGAGCCATCTTCCCTGATAGAAGATCAAGTTTATTTATTTTCAAGTTTATTTATTTATAAAGCGCCAGTTCATGACAAAGTCATTTCAAGGCACTTCACAGAAAGATCTTTGGTTAAATCGCGCTGATTCGGAGGGAAATGAACAGACGTAGTGAAACAACCGGTTTATGTAAAGAGTTGCTCTCAAACCAGTTAATAACAACAACAAACAGAAAACACAACAACAAGCCCTACTTCTTCCATGTTGATTACTAGTGAGAATGCTGAAAGGCATTCACACTGTATGTTTTTCTGTTTCTCTTTTATTATTATATCTTCGTATGTTTTTTTAAATCTAAAGGTGCATTCACACCCGCCCAACCATCAACTTCATAAGCGGCAAGTTTATATGTAAAGTCTATGGTGGACGGGCGTCAGACAGACGTCAACGGCTCTGCGTTGCTTTGTGAGAGTTATGAGCGGCAACTTTTCAAGCTTTTCTAGCGTTTCAGGCGTTGACGCTTGAAAAGCTAGAAAAGGTCAAAGTTCAGCTAGCTGAACTTTTGACGCTCTTAATGCTCTTGAAGCGGCATGTCAACCAATCAGAGCGTCTCATCGTAGTGACGTAAGACGTCACAGCACGTAGCCGGAAAGAAGTGGGATCAACCAAAATGGAAAACGTAGCTCCTGGAGCAAATGGTTAAACTCACCAAACTCAGAACGCATCTGAAGAATGGGGTGTATCCACAAACGGCGAGGATTTGCACCCGACGTCGACGTTGTCTAGATCTATGAAGTAAATAAATCCAAGCCACTGTCTCAATATGATCCGCCATTGCTCCGAACATCCCATAACAAAGGAAGCCCCGCCTTCGCGCTCTTTTTCGGTCAGGCTTTACGAGCTTTAACGCCTATGCGCTCTGACTGTCAGGCGTTATGAGCTTCAACTTCAAACGTCAAATTTGGAGCGTTATCAGCGTTACTTGACGTTGACAAAGTCGCCGGTGTGAACGCACCATAACTTGTTCCAATGGAGGTATGACTTTTGGTATTGATATCTCTTATTAAACTTTTTGCGCCCTTTTCAGCCTCTTTGAAATACATTGAAATATTTATCATTAAACTTTGAATGGGCGGGCCCGGTCCGCCCAGGCCTGCCCATGACACCGGGCCTGCTCTGGTGTCCAATGGAGGTAAGACTCTACCACACTGGCACAGGAAGAAAAACAGACTACCAGAAGAAAGAGAGAGAAGAGACGGTTTTTTGTAATAGGAAACACTCTAAACTTGTCGGATTGAGGTTGGATCATGCTGATGCTACATACAAATCACTCTTTGTTGGGAACTCACAGAGACCATCTCATCCTATGGTCTTGGTACATTTTTTTTGGTCTGCATCCTAAAGCAAATACTGTGTTTACATCTACAAAAATGACGCACACCAGAAGGGAACATGAACCAGAGATCAGTGTAAATGGATTAAATACTGCAGGTATGAAAACACTGAAGGAAAAAAGATAATCTTACATTACAAACTAAAATAAATGGTGAATTAGGTCAACTTGTAAAAAAAGAAACATAATACAAAACAAGACACTTAAAGATTAAAATGCAGGAAGAATAACTGCACATGACTGTTGCAGTTATTCAGTTTTGACACAGAGAAAAGTGTTCAGTGTGATTCCAACTCAAAATCTGTATTTTCTAGTGATCTTGTCTCCATGTAGTCATCTGCTGTGACTGATGCCGCCCTTAGTGACAGAAATGTGAGGCTGTCTGCCGCTGTCTGACGAAATATTTAAAAACTTGCTGAGACAGTTCTAATAAAAAAGAATTATCTAGACAGACATCAACAGCTGAGCAGGATACTGAAATAAAAACACTGGCGTCATTTTGAAATAAATTTACACTAAATTAAACATTTGACTGAGTGAGCCTACAGCATGTATTGTTCTTGTCACAGCAATAAAATTATTTAAAACTTGGGCTAGATTAATGAAGTATTGTTAGAGGACAGGTATGTTGGGTAGCAGTTGAAGTCAGCACATTTCACATGGCTGTGAAAGGTCAGGACTGTATGAGACATGGAGATGCTTTCGGCTGCAGATAGCATCTCTGTGTGTTGGGCTGCAGTCCCAGATGGCTCATCGTTCCTGGCGTTTCACCCTCCTCTGTCCTCTGTCTCCGTGCATGACTCTCATTAGTGAGGCAAACACATTATCTACGTTGGCCTCTATATAGACCGTTTGGAAGGAGGAGGAGGAGATGGAGAGCAGGAAGTAATGATCCACAGTGTCCAGGTAAAATTAGCTCCATTAATCACATAATTGATCAGGTTAGGGTGCAGAATACATCAGCTGTGCACTAACTCCTTCACATAGCCACTCATGAACTTCTGGAGACTGACGTGGCTCGCTCGCTAACTATAAATAATATGTTTTGATTGGGGAGAAGCTGTCTTTGTTTTCCTGGAGGCTCTTTTCTCCCGCTGTTTGTGTTTTTCAGCCTTCAGAGGAATAATCGATATCTGTCTCCTTTTAGATTAAGAAGAATTGGGTTTGAAAATTTCCTCTATCCCCCTGCTTATTCAGAAAAGTGAGACTCAAAAGCTATTTGCCTGGAAACTTTTAAACATTATTCTCTGCGTCATTGTTCATCCCCCTTCCTCCTCTCGTCATCTTTTTGACCCTGACATTATGCTTTTTTTTCTTTTTTAGTCTACATTCCAAAGGAAATCACAAGTTCCTTCTTCTCTTTGACTGATATCCGCCTCTTTGAAAGATGAATGAGATTCTTCTGAGGGGAAGTTAGATGGGAGTTATTATGCATCAAGCATAAAACCAAAGAACCGCAAACCTAAACAAAAAAAAAAAGAAAACTCAGTCACATCAGTTTCAACAGTCTTTTCACTGCACAAATACGTACAACAGGTAAAAATAGGAGAGTTAAATGTTAGTCATGGTGATTGCTGTGTTAGTGCAAACAATGGGGTGAGGTCACAAAACATGTATTCAGCAATTAGCAATTTGTAAAATCTTGTTTCTGCTAAATTATATACAAACATCAGTATCAGAATCAGCTTTATTGGCCAAGTATACACGAGGATAGTGAGGAGGAAAAAAATCCTCCTACACAGTGCCCCCTAGAGGCACTGCATGAGGTTGAAAAAAACCTCTCCGCTGCAGGGAAACATGACAAGACACTGTGAGGACCTTCATGGGGCGTGAGTGCATTAGAGTGAAAATGTGTGTGAGAGGTTATAAAAACACAGTTGCTGGGCAACGCTTCAGATATTTTAGGAAATTGTTCTTGAAAGTCTATCTGCCACAGTTCAGGCGTCTGGAGAACGAGGGGGGGGGGGGGGGGGGGGTAGGAGGGGGGCAGTCCTTTTAGTCCTTATGGTACACTTTTAGTGGGAAATCCAAAACAGCCAAATTGGACCAAATCACTTAAAAAACAGTCAATCAATCAACCAACCAACCAACCAATCAACCAACCAACCAACCAACCAACCAACAAACCAACAAACCACTCCGATCAGAACCTGCAACTTCTCCAAGGTGGCACTGATCCTTCCAGTGAGCTCCAGCAGCGCACCCATTTTGTAGTTCTGTTCCAGAACCCGTTAGGTTTGCGGTCCCATTCCCGAACCTCTCGGTCCCGTTTGAGACCCACATCCTGCTGTTTGCTGTACTGCTCTAAAACCGCATCCAGTTTGCGGTACAGATCCTCGAACTTTATGGTCTGAGTGCTGCCAGATGAGGCCCATACATTCCATACTTTTTGAATTGTAGATACGACAGGTAACCTCCAGCACCAATCAGGTATCCCACAATCAATAATCCAAATATGTACACATCCTCCACGTCTTTGACAGCCAGAACGGACAGACATACCATCTTCCATTCACCCCAGGAATCCAAGGTAAACCCAGCTGGAAGGGTCGACTACGGGCATGACGGCTCCCCCTTTGTCGAATTTAAATTTGATAAAAACTTTCTCCAATGTATTGAGTGACCACGAAACCAGATCCATAATTTCTGACTTGAACAGCTTGTGGAGAGGAGACACAGACACTAAGCAGGGATCAGGTGGGGGTGGGGTGGGGGGGTGGAACAGCCGAGAAGCATGTGTGTCCTCAGCATAGGGAGGGGAGAACATGTAGAGTATCTGTTCTCTATGAGAATATGGATTAAAAAGTTATAACTTCATGAATTCACAAGCACACAAGCTGTGAATATGAACCTGTTCTTTTGAGAATACGGATTGGAAACTGGGACGTATCACAGGATTATTAATGGAGCACAGATGACCTGTTAATCTGTTTACTATGTGTGCTGAAAAATGTAACTGTTTGTTTCTTTCTGGTGATATAAAATGATTGTCAGTTTGACCATGTCTCTTCCATCTAACTGAGCTGGTCTGATGCTGTATCTCTGAGTCAGTCTGTCAGTGTGAGTGGATCAAAGTCACAAAGATGCCCTTTTTTCCATAAACTCAGTGTTGTACTGCACTTAGCAGATGGTCACTGATGTGTGAAGTAAATATTTTATATTATGACACAAGTTACAGACCTTTTTTGTACACTGCAATATCTCCCAGCTGCATGAAAACAGAGTCAGTGTGTCAATGTGAACTGATCAATAATTGTAGCTCTTATTATTTTCATAAACAGTATTTATGTACCTTGTTGAGAACACTAATGTTCATGGAAGATTTTCGATTGACATAAACCTGTTGCAAAACAACCCTTTTTACCCCCTTGCAAAGATAACTACAGTATATTGTCTTATGTAAATGGGTGTTTAACAAATTAAATTTTCTTCAAGTCAGGGGGTTCAAGTAGGGGCAATTTAGGGGTTTAGTATCTTGCCTGAAGATACTTCGATATATGGACTGACTGTTAAAGCCTGGGATCAAACCACCAAATAGTTTTTTCTCTGCTCACCATATGTCATTAGCAAAAATTTGGGTCCATTTCTGTCCACGATCGTACCTCGTCATGACACTCTCATGGTGCGTTCACACCAGCCCAACCGTCAACGTCAAACGTGTCAAGTTTCCATGTAAAGTCTATGGTGGAGTCCGTCAGACCAGCGTCAGAGTCTCTACGTCGCTTTGTGAGCGTTAGCAGCGTCAACTATTCCCACTAGAGCCATCAAATTGTTATTGCTTTGATTGTTACTGCTGCCATTAACTGTTTCTCTGTTTATCTTTCTATAGACATGACGACTGGCCAAAATCCATCGGTGTTTGTCTGTGTCTCTTTCCTGTCAGCTCAGACCCCAGTCTGTCAGGATCTCTGCTGCTGGTGGGTGGTGTACTGTCACTAATTGTCTTGCAGGGAGTGGCAGCAGGATCATCAGTGGAAGCAGGTGTGGATCATTACCCAGCTCAGGAGAGCTGGGTACTTAAGCAGAGGAGGAACAAGAGACAGACGCCAGTTTGTTCCACTAGATTCCGTGGTAACAGAGTGGCCAGTATTATTATACAGACAGAGCAGTATTCGCAGTGATTTAACCTGCCTTCTCTTCCTTTGTGCCTAGCCCGCATCCAGGAGCGATTCTCCGGATTGTTGTGCCTCAGCGTGGTTGCGAACCCGCCTATCGAGAGGACTGGCTTCCCACACGGATGTCTCAAGAGCCTGGTTGCTGGAACACGCAACCCGCTCTCTCCCCTGGCTCCTTGTCTGTCTCTGGCTCCTCTGGATCCACACCTTCCCGGTCAGTGCGCTGCTGTCACCCCTGCTGGAACGACGCAGGCACGAACACCCGGACCCGGATCTCACACCAGAACCCGGACAGTCTGGATCACCACCCCCGCGGCAGCATCTCCGGATCCCTCCTCACAGCAAGACGCGAAACCCGTCACCGTGAGTCTAACGAGCACGATCCCCGCACACCGCAAGCTGGTTCACAGACTGTCACTAACCTCTCTCTCTCCACAACCCAGGACCGTTCCTGTCCCGTACCGGCCCGTCCTGAGTTCAGCACACGAGCACAGTTTTGCCATTTTGTTGTACAATTACCACTGTAAATATTAAACACTGTTTCAACTGCAAGAACTGTTTCCTCGCATGTGTGTGTGTGGAGTTTGGGTCACCCCTGGAGCTCGCAAACAACCCACCTAGTATCAGAACCATGACACAGTCGGCTAAGGCAGAAGGCCGCCCATCCTGAGCCAGGTTCTGCTAGAGGTTTCTTCCTGTTAAAAGGGAGTCGTTCCTTTCCACTGTCACCAATTGTGCTGCTCAGGATGGAGGATTGTGCTGAAATAACAATTCAGCCCAATCAGCTGGTTCCTTAGATAGAAAATGTTTTATTATTAATTGGTTGATTTTTCTGTGAAGTGCCTTGAAATGACGTTGTCATGAACTGGCGCTTTCTAAATAAATAAACTTGAACTTGAAACTTGAACTTTCAAAGCTTTTCAGGCGTTGAAGCTTGAAACGCGAGCAACGCAGAAGTTCAGCTACCTGAACTTTGACGCTCTTGAAGCGGTATGTCAACCAATCAGAGTGTCTCATCGTAGTGACATAGCTGAATAAAGCAGGAAGTCATCAAACAGGGTGCGGGACAGATGGAAGTAGCGCTGGAAGCGAACCTCATCCATATGTAGCTCCTGGAGCAAATAGTTTAACTCCTCAAACTCAGAACTACATCTAAACGCATCTAAAGAATGGGGTGTATCCACAAACGGAGTAAATAAAGCCAAGCCACTCTCTCTATATGATCCGCCATAGCTCCGAACATCCGATAACAAAGGAAGCCCCGCCTACGCGCTCTTTTTAACGGTCAAGCATTACAAGCTTCAACGCCTATGTGTTCTAACTTGCAGGCGTTACAAGCTTCAACTTTCAAGCTTCAAACTTGGAGTGTTATGAACGTTGCTTGACACTGACAAAGCTGCCGGTGTGAACGCACCATCAGTCCCTTAGACTGCATTTGGGTGCAATTACTTGCAACACTGCGACTACTATGCCACCATGATGTCACCAATCCAAAACGAACCGACAAAAACTGATACTCACACACCACTTAAATACAAACCGAACTTATTAACTAAACTAGAAACACCTGGATGGAAAAACACTGAACTGAGGAGCACAATCAAAACACCAGACACATGGGGAAAATAACAGGAAGTAAAGACAATAACAAAGTAAAAGCAGAACAGGAAATGCAGAACTGTAACAAAATAAAAGCTGACAACAAAGGCAGGGGAATGAGACATGACAAAAGACCAAACATGGAACAAGGAGGGATCAGGGAAAGTAACACAAAATCACAGATAAACTGGAAAAACATCTTCAAGAAATAATATAGAAATGAACAAAACCCCAGAGTCACAACACACTGTCTTTCTACAGAAGTACCTGCTCAAAATATCATTAACATTTCATATTCTGCCAAGCATTGTGTTTGCACTGTGTTCTTATTATGTGCCTGAAGAGCTCAACAAGAGATCATCCATGATCTAATGAAATTTTACACAGCAGGGATATCATCCTGTGTGAAGGTGACCTAAGAACAGTTATAGACTTTTAATAGACTCAATTTTATACTAGATATAATAGAAAATCTAAAAAGATCAGATGGAAATCTAAATGCTGGTGGGTGAAATAAATATTAAATATCACATAAAATGT
>SSNP01000104.1:1734764-1748393 GCA_006937955.1 Pachypanchax playfairii
TTGTTGTATGGAGGCTGGGGTGACTATGAGTCAAACCAGTTACTGTAGACTAGTGGGAGGGAGCCTCTCATTGAGAGGACGAGGGTTCGATCCCTGGTGCTGGCAGGATGCGTGTCAAAGCAGAACAAGTTTTAATTGTATAATACAAGAAATTCCTTTTTTTAATAACACAGTCTGTTACTTTCTCAGGTAACTAGTTACTTTTTTGTAGAGTAATTTAGTTACTAACTCAATTACTTTTTGGAATAAGTAATGAGTAACTATAACTAATTACTTTTTAAAGTATGTTCCCAACACTGATTGTGAGCCATTAACACAGTAAATATTAACTGCATGTTGTAAGTAAGTACATTTGTCAGGATCTCTGCTGCTGGTGGGTGGTGTGTGTGACTAATTGTCTTGCAGGGCGTGGCAGCAGAATCATCAGTGGAAGCAGGTGTGGATCATTACCCAGCTCAGGAGAGCTGGGTACTTAAGCAGAGGAGGAACAAGAGACAGACGCCAGTTTGTTCCACTATCTACCGTGGTAACAGAGTGGCCAGTATTATTATACAGACAAGAGCATTCTTAGCAGTGATTTAACCTGCCTTCTCTTCCTTTGTGCCTAGCCCGCATCCAGGAGCGATTCTCCGGATCACAGTGCCTCAGCGTGGTTGTTCACCCGCCTATCGAGAGGACTGGCTTCCCACACGGATGTCTCAAGAGCCTGGTTGCTGGAACACGCAACCCGCTCTCTCCCCTGGCTCCCTGTCTGTCTCTGGCTCCTCTGGATCCACACCTTCCCGGTCAGTGCGCTGCTGTCACCCCTGCTGGAACAACGCAGGCACGAACAGCACCCGGACCCGGATCTCACACAAAACCCCGGACAGTCTGGATCACCACCCCCACGGCAGCATCTCCGGATCCCTCCTCACAGCAGGACGTGAAACCCGTCACCGTGAGTTTAATGAGCACGATCCCCGCACACCGCAAGCTGGTTCACAGACTGTCACTAACCTCTCTCTCTCCACAACCCAGGACCGTTCCTGTCCCGCACCAGTCCGTCCTGAGTTCATCACACGAGCACAGTTTTGCCACTTGTTGTATTTCTAACACTGTAAATATTAAACACCGTTTATACTGCAAAGCTGTTTCCTCGCTTGTGTGTGTCTGGAGTTTGGGTCACACCTGGAGCTCAAAAACAACCCACCTGGTATCAGAACCATGACAGAACAAACTGGCCAAGAGAGCTCCCAGACCCAGCTCCAGACCGCACTGACCCAGCAGGGGATCCTGCTGGGCAGGCATGACTCCTTCATGCAGGAAATCGCCAACCAACAAGCTAACCTGCATGCAGAGCTTCACAACCTCAGTAAGCAACTCACCACTGTAATGTCTCGTCTTTCCCGCAGCCCGTCTCCTCCTCCTCATGCAGCAGCTGCGGCGCGTTCTGTTCCACCTGTGGACACCGGCTACCAGCAGGTCGCCATCCCCGATCCGGCACCCTTCCACGGCAACCCCAAGGACTGCAGGGGGTTCCTTCGCCAGTGCCGGATCGTGTTCAGCCGGGCTCCGCAAGCCTTTTGTTCCGATGCCAGTAGGACCTCCTTCATCGTGTGCTGGCTTCGGGACAAGGCACTCAGGTGGGCAGACGCATATATAGAGACTAACCCCATTGAGACTTCACCTTATGCCAGGTTCCTAGAGGCCTTCACCGCAGCCTTCTCAGACGGAGGCAGGAAGGAGGACGCTATGCGGGAGCTCCTCGCCCTTCGACCCCGTTCACAAGCCATGGTGGACTTCGGCCTCGAGTTCCGGACCCTGGCCGCCCGCACGAACTGGTCTGATGAGACCCTCCGCAGCGTGTTCTACACCGCCCTCCCGGAAAGCTTAAAAGAGAACATTGCTAGCCGGGAGGAACCTAAAACGCTGGATGGGCTCATCAGTCTGGCGACCCGGCTGGACCGACGGACTCGAGGTCAGGTCCGGGTACGCAGCACAACCAGTTCCGGTTCACCTTCTCCTTGTCACGTAAGTCCAGCACCGCACACTAGATGGCAGTCAATCCCCAGACGTCCACAAGCACCTGAATCCACTCACCCTGGCAGACACACGGGCCCAGCACCAACCACTAGATGGCAGTCCTCCCCTAGACGCGCACCGTCACCAGAACCGATGCAGCTCGGACAGGTGACTCTGGGCGCTAGGGAGCGCAGACGCCGCCCGCGCACGCCTGAAACATGTGCGCACTGTGGTTCACCCCATCAAGAGGTATGTGCCGGCCCTGAGACGCCAAAAGACTAGGCCCGTCAGTGAAAGTGGGGGTCAGAAAAAGCCCCGAATGCTGCTTCAGGCAGCTGTTCACAAGAAACACAATGAACCCATTCCATGTACGGTGTTTATAGACTCTGGCTCTGAACAAAATCTCATTAACCCTAGACTGGCAAGACAAGGACAATTCACCCTCACATGACTCGACAGACCCCTGCCCGTCACAGCCCTGGACGGCAGCACCATGACAACCATCACTCATCGCACAGAACCTGTTACACTCACTGTGTCTGGCAATCACTCTGAAACTGTTTCTTTCCTGGTGTTTCCTACTACAGAGGCTGGCGCAGCACTGCCCGCAATTTAACTGGAAGCAACAGAGCGTCACTGCCTGGAGCGAGCAGTGCATGCGCTGCTGCCTAAGGTCAGCCACACCAACCAGCGCCGCAGGTAGGGAGCCTCCCACATCTCCTCCAGACCTGTCCCGGGTGCCCACCTGTTATCATGACCTGGGACAGGTCTTCAGTAAGGAACAGGCCGTGACACTGCCACCTCATCGCCCGTATGATTGTGCAATTGATCTCCTCCCTGGGGCCCCTTTACCCTCGGGCCGCCTGTTTAGCCTCTCCCGCAAGGAGCGGGAGGCAATGGAGGACTATATCAAGGACTCTCTAAAGAATGGACTCATCCGGCCGTCTTCCTCACCAGTGGGCGCAGGCTTCTTCTTTGTGGAGAAGAAAGATAAGAGCCTGCGCCCCTGTATTGATTACCGCAGCCTCAACAATATTACTGTTAAAAATAAATACTCTCTCCCTCTCTTATCTTCAGCAATCGAGCCTGCACAGCAAGCTAAGGTCTTCACGAAGCTCGATCTCCGCAACGCCTATCACCTGGTGCGTATAAGAGAGGGAGATGAGTGGAAGACGGCATTCAAGACCCCAATCGGCCACTTCGAGTATTCAGTGATGCCGTTTGGGCTCACAAACGCTCCTGCAGTTTTTCAGCACCTGATTAATGACGTTTTAAGAGACTTTTTAAATAAATTCGTCTCAGTGTACCTGGATGATATCCTCATCTTCTCCCCGGACATTAAAACTCCCCAGGCACACGTTCGTCAGGTTCTCCAGCGGTTGCTGGAAAATAGACTCTTTGTAAAGGCTGAAAAATGCGAATTTCATGTGTCCTCTGTTACCTTCCTAGGCTTCATCCTCGAAGGAGGACGCGTCCGGCCAGATCCCGCTAAGACTAAAGCGGTGGAGGATTGGCCGGTTCCCCAGTCACGGAAGGAGTTACAGAGGTTCCTGGGATTCGCAAATTTCTACAGGAGATTCATTAAAGGTTTTAGCACGATCGCCGCACCACTCACTGCACTAACCTCAACAAAGGTTCTTTTTCAGTGGAGTCAGGCGGCAGAAGATGCCTTCAGGGAACTGCAGCGACGGTTCACCCAGGCACCAGTGCTCGCTCACCCCGACCCCTCCATCCAATTCATGGTGGAAGTGGACGCCTCCGACGTCGGGGTTGGAGCTGTGTTATCCCAGCGCGATACGACGGACGGTAAATTGCACCCATGTGCTTTCTTTTCCAGGCGGTTCACCCCAACCCAGCAAAACTATGACATCGGTGACCGAGAGCTCCTCGCGATCAAGCTGGCACTGGAGGAGTGGCGTCACTGGCTGGAGGGTACTGAACTCCCGGTTATCATCTGGACAGACCATAAGAACCTGGAGTACATACAGGCCGCCAAAAGACTCAACCCCCGTCAATACCGCTGGTCATTATTTTTCTCACGTTTCAACTTAAATATCTCTTACAGACCTGGCTCTAAAAATGTGAAACCCGACGCGCTATCCCGGGTGTTCCTTCATGACGACCCTCCGGCTCAGCCGACCTCCATCCTGCCCTCCTCCTGCGTGGTGGCCTCGGTCACCTGGGAGATCGAGCGGGCGGTTCGCGCCGCGCTCCAACGCGAACCGGACCCAGGGGGTGGACCGCCGAACCGGACCTATGTTCCTGCAGCCGTCCGAGCACTAGTCCTGCGCTGGGGTCACACGTCCCGCCTGTCTTGTCACCCCGGAGTCAGCCGCACTATCGAGCTGCTCCGGCGGTACTTCTGGTGGCCGTCGCTAAACAAGGACGTGAAAGACTACGTCGCCGCCTGCTCCACATGCACCAGGAACAAGTCATCCCATCAACCACCAGCCGGTCTACTACAACCATTATCCATCCCCTCCAGACCCTGGTCCCACCTGTCATTGGATTTCGTCACTGGTCTTCCCCCATCAAACGGCAAGTCTGTGATTCTCTCCATCATTGATAGATTCTCAAAATCATGCCATTTGGTTGCACTGTCTAAACTTCCCTCTGCACAGGAAACCGCAAAGTTACTAGTGCAGCATGTGGTCAGACTCCATGGCATCCCGGCAGAGATCTTATCAGACAGGGGACCACAGTTCATCTGGGTCTGGAGGGACTTCTGTACCGCCATCAGATCAAAGACCAAACTCACTTCCGGATATCACCCTCAAACGAACGGTCAGTGCGAGAGGCTCAATCAAGAGATTGAAAACCAGCTTCGGTGTGTGTGCTCGTTAAACCCCACCTCCTGGTCCCTACATCTCCCATGGGTCGAGTATCCGCATAATATGCACGTCTCCATGGCAACCGGATTATCCCCGTTTGACAACATTTTATTTATATATCACTCTTCACAGGATAAAAACCTCAAAGTGCTTCACAGATATAAAACAAATGAAGTAAAACAAAGAGATAAAAACACAAATAAAAGATCAAATCAAAGTATAAAATCATGCAGCCAGACTCTAGTCTGAACAAATGTGTCTTGAGCTGCTGTTTAAAAGAATAAATCCAATCAAAACAGAATAAAAATGAAGGCAATGCATTCCTCCACCTGAAAGCCACCACTCTAAAACATTTGTCTCCTCTGGTCTTAAAATGAGTTTGTGGGACGAGCAGCAGCCTTTGATTGGTTGCAGGTTGCGGGAAGGAGAGTGGAGTTCTAAAAGATCAGTGATATAGACAAGAGCGTCGCCGCACAGAGCTTTAAAAGACTAAAGTCTAAAATTTTATACTGAATTGTAAAATGAACTGGGAGACAATGTAATGAGAATAAAACAGGTGTGTTGTGTTCTCTTTTCAGTGTCTTGGTTAAAAGTCTTGCAGCAGCATTCTGGACTGACTAGAGATGGTTGAGATGCTTTTGCTCAAGCAGCTAAAAAGACTGTTACAATAATCTGAAGGAGATGAGATAAAAGCATGGATTATGTTTTCTAATTCAGGTCTGGCTCGTGACGTTTGCAGTTTGGTGACATTTCTTAAATGAAAATAGCAGTTCCTGATTAGCTGTTTGGAGTGTTGTTCAAGGGAACTGGCTGAATCAAAAACACCGAGGTACCTGAGGTTGTGCTGGCCAGTGGGGCCTCAGAGTACCAAGATGCTGTTTGACTGTCAGGAGTGATGGTTAATGTTTCAGACTTTTGTGGGTTCAGCTGCAGGTAGTTGTCACGGAGACTGTATTTACACCTGATAGTCCGGTGGACTCGGTTCGATTGGGGACCAAAGTTGTAACATTGTTGCTGTTTTTAGTTGGTGGTTTGGATTCACACTGCAGTTTATGAACCGAACCAAATAACCTTTGGAGCATGTTACACCCCCACCTGTGGTGGCGCTGTAGAGTTTCTGCACTACTTGTTACTGCACTTCCTGGTTCTGCCACAGGAGAGTGAAACATAAACAAACATGGACTAGCAGCAGATTCTGGTGGTTTTAGGATCTTTTATGTTTGGTGAATGTACCAGATCAATATTCTGCATCAATGGGTTCAGGATGAGCAGATAACGAGACAGAGAACTACACGAGGCGGCTGAGACGGCTACACAATATAGTCCACTTCCTGTTTTTAGTGCAGTCTTGGTTCGGTTGCGTTCACACATGCAATTGAACCGCTCCAGAGTTTGTTTCAATCGAACCGAGACTCACGTTTTTAGGCGGACTAGAGTTCGATTGTTTGGTCCAAATCAGAGTTCGGTTGCCTGTTCACACCTCCCCAAACGAACCGGACTTTCTGTTCAAACGAACTAGAGTTGGATTCAAGTGGACTAAACAGGGCTGGTGTGAATGCATCCTAAGTGTAATACAGGGGGACCAGAGACGTACAGAGTGTCTAATATGAAGCTGAACATGTTTTTCAGTGAGTTTCCACTTAGACAAGTTTCAAAACAGTAACTTAAAGTTCTAAAAGTTCTTTTGTACTGTTTTAATAATGTTTAGCTTTAAGATAAAAACAAATGTTCAAGTGCTACCTTTGTGATTACATCGTTAGTGTTTTAACTATAAATAAATTAAGAATTGTACATTACAAGTGTTGCATTTTTGGCAACAAAAATAGTATTTTACCGGTACTAAAAATTGCAATACTGTCTTTAACAGTGACCATATTAATATTGTAGCTGTTATGATTCATGTTATGCTGTAACTTACTGGTTAAATTGGGACAACAAAATATACATTTGCTTATTAATTTTTTTGTGCATAACCACAAAAATAGATATAAATATCCATAAACATAACAGCAGCAAAAAGTTTAATCAAATCAACTTTTTAGAACATGTTGTAAACACATTACAAAATTACTAGTCATATCAATAAAAAATGGCAATAACATGTCAACAACATTATTTTTGCATATAACATGCTGTAAACATTTTACTGTATATTTCTACAATGCTGTAATGGTTACTGTGAACTTCTACAGTACTGTACATGTTACTGCATTTCCAACAGTAAATAATATGTTACTGGAAATTCCAATATATTAGTGTGAATTTCTACAGTATTATACTAGGTACTGCCATTCCCTACCGTACACGGTATATTACTGTCAATTTCAATTCATTATTGTGGATTTCTACAGTACTGTTAGGGTTGCTGTGATTCCCTACAGCATAAAATGTTATTGTGAAATTTCAAACCACTTCTTGTTTTGTTTTATACGGTAGTGACGATATTACTGTGACTTACTAAAGTAGAAATTGTTCTGCTGTGAATTTATACAGTTTTGCATTTATTACAGTGATTTATACAGTATTTTACCAGTTACTGCTAATTATACAGTAGTTTACTTTTAAAAAATTCACAGTAGCCTAGCTAACTTTACAGAAACAAAGTAAATGACTATGTATTTCACATCATTTCGTACAGTGAATGAAGAGATCTGTTCTTTATTTAAGTCACTGTTTGACCTGAGAATCAACTCCAGTCATTTTGTAAAGTTTTTGAAGAATTATTTCAGGTCTGAGGGCTTTTAAACAAAGAAATTGTTCAAATGTTTTGAACTTCAGAAGTTTCCAGTCTCAACAAACTCCTCCTCCTGTTTTATTAGCTTTTACGATAATCTGCCTAATTATCTCAGTAACAAAACACTTAATACATTTGTTTTATCTGCAGATCCATGAACCACATGTAGTCTGAACCCTCCCTGAGTTAACCCTTCATGTCTCCTGTTAGCAGCACCTGTTGCTCCTACCTGATTCTGCACGCGCTCTTACACTGGCTGACAGACGGAAGCAACGATCTTTAACACGAAGCGCCTTTAATTTGAAGAGAACTTGCAGGAAAACGGACGTTTGTCGGAGATAAATCTCAGATTATGACAGAAATTTCTTTCAAGCAGAATAAATTCTACTTTTGGAATGAATCGTCATTAAAGGCCTTTAACGTCATAACACTGGAATCAGAACAATTAGAACGGTGTTTACACGTGATCACGTGTTTGCAGCTGTTTACTACCGAAAATAAAATGAAAAAAGGCTCAAATAATGTAAAAATAATAAAAACACACACAAGCCATTGTTTTAATGCAACCACATATATATGAAGAATTGTGGTAACTAAAAAATGCTGCCGCGCATTTTAAATCTGAAAATTACTTTTTAGTGAAAATGAGAAATAATGTGCATCAGACAGACAAGAATTGATTAAATCAATGAGTTTATATTAATCAAACATCCTGGTAGTAGTAGTCGATTTTCTCTGAACAGGAAATTTCCTGCTGTCATGAATTCACAGATTCTTGTAAATCTCAATTGTTTTTATTAACAGGTTCTTCCAGAGCAGAGAACAGTGACAACTAGGCATTTAAACCAACACTAAGTAACTTTTCAACCTTCATGAAATAGTTTCATAACTTCTGTGATTATATGGCGACTTACAACAAGTTGAATGACACCTCTGTCATGGCTTGAGGGGGTCTGTATCGCTTTCACTGGCACTAAACAACTTTGAGGAGGATGGTGGGAACCCTGCCACACAAAAAACTACAACTGGATAGGCTGCTTTTTGGCATACGTCACTTCCCCTTTCCCCATTCGTCATAAACACGGAACTCGATGCGACCTGTTACGCGCAACTGCAGCTAACATGGCAGAAGCCCCGAAAAAATGAAAAATTTTGTCTGAGGAGACAAAAAAAGAAAAAGGGAGAGTAACCGGATAAAAGGACAGTCAAGAATCAACATAGGCCCGACTTTCACTCGCTGGCGTGAGCTCAAAGTCGAGGAGGGATTTCCGACTGATGCTGCCGTGGCTCTGTTCCTGCTGGACTAGTAAGTATCTTTCTATTCTCAAATCAAAATGCTAATGCCAGCTTTCGGAAATTTGCATGGAAGTAATAACTGGCCACCAGGTTGACAGTTCATTCACTCAGCCACTGGAAACCGAAATGTAATGTAGTTCAATCCAACTGCTGGCGGACGGGGTATCTGGATTTTACGACGCTACGCGCTGGTGCTCATGGGAAATGCAGGCTTCGTTCACGTAAAATAATACCGCTTTTGTCCAGTGGCGCCGCCAAAATAAACCTAAACTGAAAGCTCCTAAGTACTGCTTTAACAAACATTTAAGACTTGTCATAAAACAAGTCATCTGCCAGCAGAGCTAATCAAACACAGTAGCTAGTAGCGCCATTTAGTGGAACTTACCGTAATATTTATTTAACTCACATCAAACCTGCCATTTTTATTATATATCATCTCCACCAAGAAGCTAATGTTTTCATCAGGGTCTGTCTGTCTGTCTGTTTGAACAGGAATGATCTCCTGTAGAGGGTTCTATGTGGACAGGAAGGATCTCCTGTAGAGGGTTCTAGGTGTGGACAGGAAGGATCTCCTATAGAGGGTTCTAGCTGTGGACAGGAAGGATCTCCTGTAGAGGGTTCTAGCTGTGGACAGGAAGGTTCTCCTGTAGTGGTCTGTGTTGGATCTGTTGTTGAGTTACTGTGTTGTGAAGAGGATGATGAGGGTTTTCAATCATGTTCTTCATCCTCATTTGGACGATCAACTCAAGAGACTCCAGATCAGAACCAGAACAGAACCAGTCCTCCTTATCAATCTGTGGATCCTGGGAGCTGGAGGAGTGGTGCAGAGGCAGGCCAGAGGAGGCTGAGAGAGACAGGATGGAGACCGGTGTGGAAACCGTCTCTGGAACAATCCTGGACAGAGGCGGTGTGGGAACCGCTGAGGAGGTCCGGGATGGAGTAGAAAGCAGCCTGGAAGCTGCCAGGAACAGAGGCTGGACCAGGGGAGACCACGGTGTGGGAACCGTGGTGCAAGGAAGGTCCAGCTGGTGAGATCCTAGGAAGGAGCACAGGGTAGGTTGAGCACAACTACTTAAGGCACAGCAAAGTAGAAAAAAAAGTACTTCTTTCACTGAAGTTAAACCACATACCACAAACAGAGTGGAACAATCTGGCGCCTGCTCTCTGCAACCACTCCTCTCTTAAGCTCAGCAGCTGATGATGATAACTGGATCCACCTGCCGGTAAATGGCTGCCACGCCCCTGAAACACAGGTGAAAACACTAACACTCACACAGCAGAATGACACCTGACATCATGAGTTAAAAAACAACAGACATTGATGCAGAGCAGGAGCACAACGAAGAAAGTGGAAGTTTAAACCTTTTCTTCCATCCAGTGTTTCCCCTAGAAATTTTTCCAGCTATGGTGCTCGGGCAGCGGGGGTTGGGGGTGGGGTTAGTGTGAGTGGGGAATCTTGAGGACCACTTGTGTTGTGAAGCTTTTTTTTGCAGACTTTTGCACCCCCATTGCTTTGCACGTACTAATTTCCCTGTTCACTGGCTGGAAATTGGTCATAAAAAAACAATGGAACACCATAAGAAAGAGACTGGGCAAAAACGGCCTGCATGGCAGATTTCCAAGACACAAACCACTGTTAAGCAAAAAGAACATTAGGGCTCGTCTCAATTTTGCCAAGAAACATCTCAATGATTGCCAAGACTTTTAGGAAAATACCTTGTGGACTGATGAGACAAAAGTTGAACTTTTTGGAAGGCAATATACGTCCGTATATAATCTCCTCGTCCACCTCGCTCCTTTGTTGGGATTCTACCCTTCATCCTGCTTCTGTTCCTGTCCCGGAAAGACTCACCGACGCACTGCGTCGCTGGGCTCCGGGTTCCTGCCTCAGCGTGTGAGCTGAAATTCTAACAAAGACTATTACACGCACAACTCTGCCGGTTGTGTGTCAGGATGACTGAGCCACATCTCAGCTCAGTAGAGGCAGAACTCGCCTGTCTTGGAGCAGCGGTGGAGCAGCTACAGATGGAGAACTGCGTCCTCAACGTGGAAGTGGAGCGCCTGACGTCAGAGAGGGGCGCCGTCGCAGTGGAACTGGATAACTTTCAAGAATCTGGAACAATCAGGAGCTCTGGGTCGGAAAATGCTGAAGCGATGACTGAGCGACGAGCCGGTAAGAACCTCCCATCTTTATTCCAGCTCAGGTGATCAGCAAGGCTGGAGGCCACTTCACCTGATTAGTGAACTGCTTGTGACATCCTCACTGAGTAATACGATCTGTGCTTCAACATTAAAGAGGCCATTTTACACAAATTTCATGACTTTGTGGTTATTTCTGAAGTATTAACCTGTAATATGACACTTTTTTTTTCATCTGCTACAGCTCAGCTAAAGACATTCCTGTCGGTATATCATGCTGTATCTGATATTCTTTTGGATTCTCATTGTACTCTTGCTTTAAATCTGGTATCATGTCTTGCTTTTTTTATTTATTTTTTTTAAATATGAATGTAAACATCAAACAGAAGGAAAATCCATTGCCATGTTGAAAGAAAGAAAGTATATTTTGACCAAGACACAGATCAGGAGATCCTAGGACCCCCACCCCCCAACAGGGACCCAACCCTGCCAGGAGGGACCAGGCCCCACCAAGCAGCCGCCGGGAGTGAGCAAGCACATATCCAGGAGCCAAGCCCCAAACCCCAAGGGCCACCAGCACGCCATCCGGCTGGGGGTGCCACCCAGAAGGGGAGCTCAGCAGGGAGGGAGAGGCGGCCTCCCTGTAGGGAAGCCAAGGGTGCCACAAGAGAGAGGAGCCCGAAGCCCAACCTGACAGACAGACAAGAACATACATTCATACACATACACAGACACACACTCCCACCCTCATGCACACTCACATACTCTCACACAGAAAAGGACAAAAAACAGGAATAGACAATGGATACTTACGTCTGCTCCCTATACACACTCTATACTCCCAGATCTAGACACCATCGCCCAAGAAAGGCAACCAGTCCCAGAACCAGGAGTTTCCCCTTCTGCCTTGAGGCGTAGCCATGGGGGGCACCCGGAGATCCCCCAGTCACCAAGCAGCCCACCAGCCCCCCCACACTGCAGACGGAAAGCAGCCAATGGGGGTGTAGAGAAGACCCCACACCTCACTCCTTCCGCTCAAATGTACTGATGGTGAATGACGTACTAAAATGCAATTAAAAGATAAAAGAAATTAGGGTTGGGGCACCTGGGAACATCCCTCCATCAGGAGACAGAAGGAGTCCTTCTGGAGGTGTATGCTGTCTTGGATTACCTGGCTTTGACCTGTATTGCCGCTTTTCCACCGACAGAACACGATGCGGCTCGGTTCACTTTAGCCCCCTGCGGACCCTTTTCCACCACCTTTCTCAGGTCTTAACCGCGTCATTCCGCGCCAACCGGGCCTCTTTTTTCAAAGCGGGCCCACACGCCCACCTGTCTACTGATTGGTCCAGTAAACTGCTGCCAGTGACACAACTACCTATGAAGTGGTAGCCCCTGATTGGCCCGGCTGTGTGTGGTGTTCACATGGTGTGATATAGAAGCGCTCCCGCAAAAGGCTTTAAAAAAAACTCTCAGCAACCATACAAATATTTAATTTTAAAATACAATTGACTTTGGACAATGGCGACTTCCCACACAAGAACCAAAAATCAAACCAATCAAAATGAACCACAGACAGAGTGCAAAGTACAAAAACACACGTATATCCGCCATTGTTGTTGTTATTTCACGCGCTGTGACGTCGCGGACAAAGAGTTTTGCGCGCCACTTTTCATAGCCAGATGGGCACGCCCATATCCCCACTTACGTCCGCTTTATGTTTCCACCGCCTCAAGCGAGTTGATCCGCGCTATACTGTACCGCTCTCAAGCGCGCCGTGCTGATTTGTTGGTGGAAAAGGGGCATATGTGGACTCTGCCTCTGTCTGCTCCTGTGTTCTGTTAGTAAATACCATACTGAGTTTGTCTCTTGTGCATTTACTTTTTGCTTTTTTAGTTTTGCTTTCCATTGACAGTTAACTTCATTTGGCTTTGGTCCACGCTCCCATGATCGGATTCATCCTCATCTTTCCACAATAAACTTTGTTCAAAACTGCTACCTTGACTCTTTCTCTCTCTCTGTGTACTTGAACTCGATCTCAACACATACATTACACAACACTTCTTTACCTTAGCTGAGACCCTCAACTGGTCGTAAATAAACTGGACACCCAGGTCCGAACAATGAGAACCGGTTACAGTTCCCATCACAATGAACCCAAAGAACAAACTATTTATCAGACTCCTAAGCCTGAAACTAAAGGATTCTTCACTTTCAGCCAGAACCACTTCAGTGCTAACATGTTCATAATAATCAATCTTGTAGCTGCTGAAGGTCAAGAGGTTAAAGAGTCATTTCAACTGTTACACACTTTTACAACAGTAGATTGATATTTTTAATAGGCTGAATGTTCCTTCATCTGTCTTAACCCTTTAACTGCCCGTGTTTTCTCAGCAAGTTCCGATTTTTGGACAGCATATTTTCAAAAGGCTTAAAGAGGAACTCACCCCCTCAAAATTACCTTCCTGCCTTCTCTATGTCGTAGTTTTCAGCTAGTCGCTCTAAATCCCTGTGTGTAGCTCTTTGGTGAGAAGCTGGAGACAACGGGTGGGCGGGGGCGAGTGTGTCTGTCTGAGAGATGATTTTATACTCCAGGAGGCGTGTCTTAGAGACGATGCTGCTGACGTA
>SSNP01000104.1:1750218-1760620 GCA_006937955.1 Pachypanchax playfairii
CTCCAGGGTTGAGTGCCTCTGCGCTGGCCGTCTGCCGTGCCGTCAGGAGGACTCTCTTGCCACGGGTTCCTGAAGTCGTGAGTCCCACGACCATCTCCCTTGCCTGGCTTCCCTGTCTGTCTCTGGTCCCCTCTGGAATCCACACCTGCCCCGGAACAGCCATCTGCTGTCACCCCTGCTTCAACCTCTCCTGTGGATTCATCTACTCACACTGGACCTCGATTCACCACCACCACTGCTGGTTCCCTGTACCCCTCCTCAAACAACACCAGCACCTTTACCTCCGTGAGTTCACTGAGCACGTTCCCAGCACACCGCAGCTTGTCATATCTACACTGGAAGAACCTGTCACTAACCTGTCTCTCCTCCACTGCCAGGACTCCGCCTGTGCCCAGCATCTGTTCCAGTCCCTCTTCCAGCAGTCTTGCACATTTTCTATTGTTGTACATAGTCTTTAGCACTGTACATATTAAAATCACTGCAACTGATTCCCTGGTTCTGTGTGCATTTGGAGTTTGGGTCACTCTTGGAGTTCAAACAAACCGTAAAATCATGACATCGGTGTTCTTTATATATAAATAAAGGAAACAATTAGGCGCTTGGAGACAGGTAAGTTATAGACCTATACAATTTATTTCAAAACAGAAGCTGTCATGTCACACTGGAGGATCAGCCGGGTCAATCAGCTGATGCAAGCAATAAAATACCACCTTAGTGAAACAGTACACGAGTGATTATGGCCTTTGTGATGCACGGCAAACTCTTCATCCCAACTTTGGAAATACACCTTCTTCTCACATGTCCACCACTCTTACTCTCGTCTGGATTACTTTATCTGAAATGTCACTCAGTAGCTCACTGAGATCCACCCTATAGCTGTCAGCGATCATGCTCCTGTGTCTTTAACTCTAAAAAATAAAAAAGTCAATTCAAAACTGGAGGTTTAATACGTCACTGCTGAAAGATGAACTGTTTATTGAGTATTTTAAAAATGAGTGGTCTTTATACTATTTAGAATGTAATGATTTACCAGGAACATCAGCATCCGTGCTCTGGGAAGCAGGGAAAGCAGTGATGAGAGGTGGAATAATCTCATTCTCATCATATAAAAAAAAAAGAAAACAAAGATATCCAGGATTTAGAGGCAAATATTAAATTCTTAGAAGAAACCTACATCTCCTCTCAAGAAGAAGAAACACTGAACAAAATACGAAAAGCAAAACTAGAACTAAATGAAATAATTAATAAAAAAACAAAATTCTTAGTACAAAAACTTCGCCTTGAAAATTTTGAATACAGCAACAAGTCAGGTCAGTTTCTAGCCAATCAGTTAAAAATAAAGAAAAAACAATATGCGCTGTTCAAGACGCAACAGGTAACAATATCTACGATCCTGAAAGAATTAACAACGCTTTCAGAGACTTTTACAAGACTTTATATTCCCCACAGATAAGTCCATCAGATGAAGAGATCCATCAGTTTCTTGATAAAATAACACTTCCTAAATTATCAGATGACCAAACATCAACCCTGGATTTACCATGAACTCCAGGAAGCCCTTAAAATCATACCAAACAAAAAGGCTCCAGGTCCAGATGGGTTTCCAGCTGAGTTCTATAAAGAATTCTGGACTGTACTGGCACCAACATTCCAGAGAATGTTGCAGGAAATACAAGATAATGACAGAATACCACCAAACATGAATACTGCCAACATTAGTCTCCTGCTAAAATCTGGTAAAGACCCTGTCTTTCCAACTAGTTACCGTCCGATTTCCCTAATTAATGTAGACCTTAAAATAATATGCAAAGCTTTAGCTAATAGATTAGAGAAGGTTACACCTGCCATAATTCACCCTGATCAAACTGGTTTCATAAAAGGGAGGCATTCATCCACAAATACACGTAGATTATTTAATTTAATAGAATTTGCATACATTAGAAATCTTGAAACCACAATTCTATCATTGGATGCAGAAAAAGCCTTTGATAGGGTTAACTGGAAATTCTTATTTGCGGTAATGCACAAATTTGGATTTGGAAATTATTTTTTAAACTGGTCAGAAATACTATACAACTCTCCGACAGCCTGTGTCAGGACAAATGACTGAACATCTACCAGTTTCACTCTCCAGAGGGGCACCAGACAGGGATGTCCTCTCTCCCCTCACCGCTGGCCTAGTATGGTAAATAATAATGGTAATAATGGTAAATGGTAAATGTCCTGTATTTGTATAGTGTTTTCTAGTCATTCAGAACACTCAAAGCGCTTTCACACTACAAGGTTTACATTTACCCATTCACACAACCTGATAGGAGATCAGGGGGCAACATCTTGCCTAAGGACACTTCGACATGTGATGCCGGGATCGATCCACCAACCTTCCAATTGGGAGACGACCGCTCTATCCACTGAGCCACAGCCGCAGTCATTTAGAGCAGATGTATCCGGTCTTTTGGGGACTGGTATGATGGTGGAGGATTTGAAAATATGGGGGACCGTTGCCTGGGATAGTGACAGGTTGAAAATGTCAGTGTACACACCAGCTAGTTGTTCCCCACAGGCCTTCAAAACTTTGGGTTCCAGGTGGGATTCTGAGCCATGTAGAGTCTGGTTCATGTTCATCTTAGATGAAAGTCTGATGTTAACACCAGATAATCTTGTGCATGAGACAGAACTTGTATTTTTGTCTGTATTTTTGCACCATAATTTTGACTTGTTTTGTTAATTTTGACAAGTTTTATTTATTCATTACTGTTTTAAAGTTAGAACACACCAAATATTTATTCCTTTTTTATTTTAGATCAATTTTGTTTTATTAGTTTCAGCTGGTATCAAATCAGCAACTTGTACAGTTTTAACTTTTAGTCTGAAATGTAGATTTTTCTTTTGGAATTTTGTGCAACGCAGCATCTGAATGCATCTGTTCTATACTTCAGTGCAACAAACCTGGTGATTTAAGAACTGTTTTGGACACTTGCAACCTTCCGACCGCTGGAGTTTCCAAACAACTGACCTGAAAGGCAGCGATCCAGGCCAAAATTAAGGCAGATGTGCTCACGAGAGCCAGTGCTCTGGTTTTGTCTGCAGGAGGAACCACCTGGATTTCCTCATCTGCATAATTCAGCTGTGATCCAGTTTTTATCTAGCACTGTGCCAACCTTGATCTAGCTCTGATTGTGATCTGGATCATATCCAGGTCTAATCCACTTCTCATCCAATGCTGTCACAGACTTGAATTTCCTGTTCAGCTTTTCTCATATTAATTTAGTAACAATGAACCAGCTAGGTGTTTCTACCCCCCTTTGATTTCTGTTGTGACATTATTAAATGTATTATTCAAGACAACATCAAATAAAATAATGGCCAGAAGTAAAACATTTTTAGTAGAAAAGCAGTGGGGGTCATTAACACTGCGTGTAGGCTGCAGTTGACTTTTTACATCATGAAGATCTGCATGTAATCATTTGCTCCAAAATGGAGGATTTGCTTCGGCGAACACGTTAAGCATTTTAAAATGAATATCTGAGTAGAACTGTAGAAACTGTAGAAACTAGCCTGAGAGGATTAATCAGATCTGAGAGAATGTTTTGCTAATTAAACCATAACAGCGATTCCATTCCACACAGTCTGCGGGCTTTTACAACCAACAGTTTAATAGTGATGGTATCCTTTTGATACCTTTACAACATCATGGCATCATATTTTATTTATTTCAGCTTTTGTTTTGTTGAATTTGAGCTCCTACGTTGAATCACGTGATGCGCATGCGCGTTGCTGAACCCGGAAGTTTCCTGAGAGTGTCAGCTGTGTTGTGAAGAGAAAGTACTGTACAACAAACATGCAGCTTCGTTTTTTGAAAGAGGTTCTACCGGATTCCGTTAGCAGCGACTTTCAGAACCTGAATAAATTCAACGAACAGGTAAAAACGGCGTTTTTCCGCAGACTTCACAGAACCCACCTGAGCGAACAGGAGGGGCTGTTCTGATCCGAACCCCCCCTGGACCTACCGGGGCGGGGGGGTTCAGATCACAGATTTTCAGAGTTTTTCTCTCACAGTGAATTAAAAGGGGAACGTTTTAACTGACTGTGAGAACTTAAACTGTCTTTCATGTGATTTGTTATTTTACTGCTTTATATCAGTCAATATAACATTTGTACCTTGTTGACACTTAAATCAGGATGTTCAGATTTCCAGTAATAAAGTCTTAAAAATGCAGATTTATGGAACATCACTGCACAGTTTAGAGGAGGTTTAATTACTGGAAGTGATGAAACGCTGGAACAGGAGACAAAGTGATTTACTATTACAGAACACGAATCAGATGAAGAATCTGTGGTTTTTGAGTGTTTGTCTCTTTCTGAAGGAGAAATCAACTCAGGAGAACATCAAGATATGTTTGAGTTGAAATCAGTTCTGCTGATCGAAACACAGTCAGTGTCATCATGGATGTAAACAAACAGATAAACAGTCATGTGTCCTCACGTCAGCAGCTGGTTTAACAGAAAGATCCTGTTGACCTGCAGCTGCAGCTCATTTCAAACTCCAGTGCCTTTTTATTTAGAACATTCATGTTTCTCAGCTCAGAACTCTGTGTTGAGAGTGAGACATTCAGAAAAGAGGATTTCCACGTGGTTATTTCTGCATATTGCTGCTTTGTTTCTGTAAGATGGAAACAAAGAGCTGCTTCCTGTTTCATCACTTCCTGTTTCACACTGAAGCTCATGACAACATTCACACATGACTTATAAGAGTCAAACCTGCAGCATGTTTCATTAAACACTGTTAAAAATACTTTCCATTATTTTTGTTTTCAGGCTCATTTAATTATTTGTAATTTTTTGCAGCAATTTCCTCGTCTGATAGAAATTCTATTCCAGTTCCTTTTGAAGCCAAAAGAGGTAACACACACACGCACACACACACACAAGTGTGTTTTGTTATCCTTATGGGGACCGTCCATTGACTTCCATTGATTTTAGTAACTAGATTTATACCTAACCCAAACCCTTTTCCTAACCTTAACCATTACTGATCTATAACTAACCCTAAGACTAACTAAAACTCTATTCACACCATACCTATAAACCTAACCCCTAACCGTAAAAAGGGGAGTCCCCCTCATGGGGACCAGGCTTCGGTCCCCACAAGAACCCTCGGACCCCAGAAAGATAGTAAAAGTCAGGAAACTGGTCCCCAGGAGGTCAGAAATACACACACACACACACACACACACACACACACACGCAAGCAAACACATACACACTTAATTTTGATGGTAACGGGACTTTGGTTGAAATATCCAGAGTGAGACCAAAGCTTAGTCGCTTTTCCTATAGTTTGGATGTGTACATGACTGGGTGTGTGTGTGTTTGTGTGTGTGTGTGTGTGTGCAGACGGAGACGTTCATGCAGCAGCTGACTGAGTTTGCAGGGGAACATGGGATGAGTGCTGGACCTTTGAGGAACCTGATGAAGAGTGTCCTCCTGCTGCCTCAGGGTGGGACAAACACAACCATTTATTTTGTTCCTCTAGATTGATGCAAATTCAGATACTCTGGGACGTCAGATTGGTATTAGGATTTTTGGGATTTCTTCCATGACACGTTTTCTTAACTTACTTTATCTACGTATATTATTTGAAGCAAAGACCACGCCCAGTTTAAAATGTTAATCATGTCTACACCAGGATGTTTGTGTCCTACATGTTTCATCCTTATTTCTATTGTTTGGGTTTGGTGAACTCCTTGTCCTCTGAACTCCTTCCAAGGCCACTATCATTAGCATTTGCTTCTATATGGAGCTCCTGGTGCTTTCTATAAATATGATGGAGGACCACAAACAGAAAGAAAACAAATCCAACAAATTCTAATTCATCTTTATGTAAATCGTAACACCTCAAACCTTAATCTTAGTTAAAAAAAGAGTAAAATTGTTCAGCTTTAGCTGGTTTACTGTCTGGTCTACTAATTCTTTTGTTTTGTTTTCAGGAGCGCTGAAGAAGAACCTGACAGCTGAGCAGATCAGAGAGGACCTGCTCACATTAGGTGCACATCCTGATCCAGTTCCAGAGTCAGCACAGACTCTTCACTCACTGCAGTTTAATATAATGAAAGTGTTTTATCTGTCAATTTCTCAGGATTAAACGAAGACAAAGCAGCTCTTTTTTCACAACAGGTAATTTGGATTAAGTTTGTCATGATTTTATTACAGTTTTTGGGGTCAATATATGGGTCTGTAGCAGTGCTTAATTTGTAAAGTGGTAGGTCCCGGAACGCAGAGAGGGGGCGATTCCGGCAAGTCAAAAGGGAGGTTCGAGGTTACGGACCCCCCCCCTCCTCCGCGAAAAAAAGAACATCACTTTGAGCATAACAGGGTCATATTTATTTAAATTTTATAACACTGTCCTGACATAAACGAAAAAAAAACGTGACCACATCAGTGTTTACATGTAGTACTGGGGCGAAATGTTGAAATAAATGAGACATAGGCTGATACCGCAGCATTGTTGTCAGGAATATACAGTTGTTTCCAACATACCTACAAAATTTCATCAAAATCCGTCCAGTAGTTTCTGAGTAATGTTGTTAACAAAACAAATAAAAAATAAACTCAATTGAAAACATAACCTCCTCCGACACAGTCGGCGGAGGTTACTCGACTCAGCCTGTGTAACCTGATCTCCCCCCCCTCTGTTTCCTGTGGCCTAAATTCACTTTAGAATGCATCTAAATTAAAACACAAGATAATTTGGTGTAACCTCAATGAAGATACAGTACAAAACAGATAATTCCTAATGCAAAACATTAATTAAATGTATTTATTTATTACTGGGGTGGGGGATGCGAATCCAACAAGATAGGTTCCGGATCGAACAGCGGAGGGCAAATTAAGCTCTGGTCTGTAGTTTGTGTTACACTGACATCTACTGAGAATTTTAACCTGATCAGTGTTGGGGAGGGGAGGGGGGGGTGTCACTTTTGTTGTGAGGCTTAAAAAAGAAAACCTGTATTTTCGATCACAACACTTAAAATAAAGAAATAATAAACTTGCTGCAAAAGATTTCTTGGCTACATGTTTAAACTGTTTAAATAATAACATTATACACGTGCCTATTCTATCTGCAATGGATATATTACTGATTTGATCAGTAATATATGATCAGTTGATCAGTTTAGAGCGGTGAGTCGTACCAGCGCTGCTCTAACTTCACCTTGCCTTTAGGTTAAAAACTAAAGAGGAGTAATTATGTCCTTATGCCCCGCCTCCTTGCTGCCTGCATGCTGAGTTCACGTAAAACAACAGAAACGCTAATGCTGCTGCTTCCAGAAGTAGTGAATAAATAAATCTCGGCATTTTGCAGCTGTGGCGCTGGAATTTCAGCCGTGGCGGAGCGCCACAGTAAAGTCAACGTAGGAGAAACACTGACTGATACAAGGTGTACTTTAACATACACTATATACAGCAGGGCTATTCAAATCCAGGCCTCAAGGGCCAGTATCCTGCATGTTTTAGGTCTTTCCCTAATTCAACACACTGGAATGAAATGTTATCAAATGCTCGTTAGCAGGCCTCTGCAGAACTTTGTCATGCTGAGGAGGAAGTTGGAAAATTTGAATCAGCTGTGTTGGAGAAGAGACAGGTCTAAAACGTGTAGGGCACCGGCCCTTGAGGCCTGGATTTGAATAGCCCTGATATACAGCTTAATTCCACCTCCTGTCAGTGTAATACCAAGCTCACCCTCTAAGGCTGGTCTAAAAGCTGCGAGTGCAGCATATATATACTGCTAAAAAAATTAAAGGAGCACTTTGAAGACACGTCAGATCTCAAGTGGAAATAACCTACTGGACATAAACACTGATATGGAATGAGTAACATGTTAGGAACAAAACAATGTCACATCATTTGATGAAAATGATCTAAAACTTTAAGACTCTAGTGTTCATGGCCTGTCTGGAGGACCCGATCGAGGGTCTAATCAAAGATTTAACACAAACCCTCTGCGTAGGAACGCTGTTCGAATGTCTTCCAAACAACCTGAGCACGGCGAACTATGACTCAGGATTCTTTACTTTTTATTTACTTCTAACATTGTAGAGAAATAACTGCATTTTTTGACCAGGACATAAAGTAGACTGCAATAAAAAAGCTTCCAGAAAGTTACATCAACTTCTCAATTTCATGATGCGTGAAGCAACACGGTGCAAAGGTGTTATTCTGTTATACTCCTTAATCTACTGACTGTAGATATATTGAATGAAACGAGTTGTATTGAGAATGTTTTTACTGTATGTTTTCAGTGGGGAGAACATTACGGTGCCCTGTGTAGACACGCTGTTCAGCAGACTCTGACGGTCAACCAGTTGGTTGATATGGAGTGGAAGTTTGGAGGTGAGACAAAAGAAAACAGACTTCATATCAGATTTGGCTTAAAGTTAATAAAAGATTACATTTCTCACTATTGTTTAAAAAAAGAATCTGTATTGTAGATTCATTCTCATCACTGATGTTCCAGTTGGATTTTGTTCCTGTTTAACGCTTCCAGGTGATGCTTCTGTATCAGGATTCATTCATTTATACAGTTTAATAACCTCTGAGGACTGGAGGATTCACAGAGCCATCAACTAATATTTATCAGTTTTTCATATTAAAACCACTCATCTTCATTAAATAATAGAGAGGTGTGTTCTTTAAGCATGTTAACTGTTTCAGCTGATCTTCATGACAGTGTTTGTTTAGAGCACTCGGTCATGTTTGGTAGTTTGAACATCAGCCTCGCCATCCTCAACATGTGTTGTATGTGGTTCAGTGTCATAACACTCTAGTTACCTGGACAGGTTACCTGCTTGACCTGACTTGGAAGACTTGTGGAGAGCCCTTACAGAGGTTTCAATCAGAACCGTCTTCCTTGGTTTACTGATACATGGAAGATAAGAGAGGCCTGAAGGAAGAAGCTGCTTTTTAGTCAGTGTGTCTGGGATTTAATGGTCTGGAATAGCTTCCCTGAATGGAAAGTTATGAACAGGTGATGACCTACGTAAGTTAAAGGTGGAATATGGAATATTTTCATTAAAAACAATATTTTTAACAAAATAATGCCTCCACGGGGTGTTTAGAGGGGTGTAGAATGACAATGCAGTATTTCCTTTAAAGGTTACATTTGAAGTAAAATATAATATTTATTCTGACGGACATGACGTTGGCATTTTGTTTACATCTACCAGCCAACAGCTGGCAGAGCAGCGGGCACCATTGTGGGTTGCCATTTATCAGAGTCAGTGTGATCAGCATGGCTGGAGATCATGATTAGTGAGCAGAACTCATGATATTTTGTTGACCTTTTCGGGGAGAAACAACAGAAGAGAATCGGGGATCAGAGTGGGTTTGGTGAGGAATTTTCGTGGCATCGTAATGCACGCAGGGGTCACGAGCCTGGCACCCCGATGGCTGGAGGCCTTATGTTGTTGTCTCTGCTTAGTCTGCAGGCTTTCTGATTGAGGCAGTCAGCCTACACAGAATGAAGGCCTCTGCTGTGCTTTTTTACAAGGTGTGATAGGTTCAGGGACCATGTATAGTCCTCAGATGTGTGTTGTTGTACGTCTTCACCATTTTATATGATGTGACCATTTTGTAATCTTTCTTTGGGGCAGCAATAGCTCAGGAGGTAGAGCAGGTCGTCTTGTAACTGGAGGGCCACCAGTCACCAGTCAGAATCCCACCTCCTCCGGATAAAGATCACTTGGCTGTTGTGTCCTTGGGCATGACACCTGCCTGTTTGATGGAGGTTAGAGGATCCAGGGGCGTCTGGCAGCCTTGCCTCTGTCAGTGTGTGTCCCAGGAGAGCTGTGGGAGTCTTATGACTTAAAGAGTCCCTTCCATTAAAAACTGTTTTTCTGAGGGTTCTGTTGAATATTTTAGCTCCACAGGTGTTCTTACCTTCATAGTGGGTGAAAACAGGTCAACAACTTCTCTTTCAGTTTTAATCTCTCAAACTACGCAGGTGGTGATAAAACCCGAGTTCTCCCGAGTCCGAACGGTCTGTATCTGTTTCATCACAACTCCTTTGTTCGTTAGTATTCATCAGCTCCTGCAGTTGAAACCACACCTAGCATGCTGCTGGCTAAAAGCTGTTAGCATAACGTAGCAAACAGAAAGAGAGAACATCTGATGTTACCATGTGCAGCGGGGCAGGAAACAGTATACCTTGCTCTCATAGGCTAGTTTGTTTGTCCAGCAAATTTGCATAACGAATATGAACGAGCTGCTGCTCAAGACCTGACGGAAGGAGCCGGAACCACCCGAATTTTAATGCAGATAGATTGAAAGGTCTGTTAATCGGTGTTTCCTGACATTTTTTAGATATCAAATTTTTTCATATTACTGGTTAATACTTCAGAAATAA
>SSNP01000104.1:1768862-1779269 GCA_006937955.1 Pachypanchax playfairii
CCAAACAGCTACAGGACCCTCCGACCTCCACCAAACAGCCACCGGACCCTCCGACCACCACCAAACAGCTACAGGACCCTCCGACCTCCACCAAACAGCCACCGGACCCTCCGACCACCACCAAACAGCTACAGGACCCTCCGACCTCCACCAAACAGCCACCGGACCCTCCGACCACCACCAAACAGGCACCGGACCCTCCGACCACCTTCTGACCTCCACCAAACAAGCGGGATAGATGAAGTGTCTTGCCCAAGGACACAATAGCAAAGCAATCTTTTTCTGGAGGGAGTGGGATTTGAACCAGTGGCCCTAGACGGCCTGCTCTACCTTGTGAGCCACTGCCACTTGCATTCACATCCAAACATCTTCAGCAGCTTGAATCTGAGCAGAATCCCAGTGAGTGGGGAGGAAATCACTGATTAGTTTATCTGGACAGCAACAAAAACAGGAAACTCTCATTTATTTGGTAAAACCATCTCTGTCTGTCCCACTTCTTACAAGCTTGTTAAATGTTGAATTTAAGAATGAAGTCAGACTTTTTCCTTTGTCGAAACAGTTGAAGTGATGAACACAGACTTCATGGAGGTGACATGATAAAGTTTGCAGTGGGAGGAAAACAACGCTTAAAGACTATTAGGTGAAGGAGTTTAACATCAACAGCAATTCTTTCACCACTTGTTCAGTTATTTTTTTTTTTTGGTTACACATCTAAACTCCTCACTAGACTCTTGTTTGATGTTTTGATTCTCTTTATCGTAGAAAAATCTGCATTCAGTAGATTGAAATATGAAGGAACCTCCTCAACTCTTAGAATGGGTTGGTAGAGTTGAAGGGTTAAATTACAGTGTCTCTATCATATTTGTTCTAGAGAAAAAATTCTAAAGGTGTCAGAAAGAAGAAAAGAGATACTTTACTGAGAATATTATTTTTGGTAGCACAAATTATAATGTTGTTTTAACACGGACGGAAAAATCATCTCCTGTCATCTTCACTGTTCATGTACCAAACTTGGATCTAACAGATGCCAGTTAGAGGTGGTATTATTGCTAAGTTTCTAAAATTGTAGAATAGTGTTACACACTGTACCAAACTACCAATCAGGTGACTAAACCACCTGCATAAACAAGTCTCAGGGAACAAGGACATAACGACCCCTTGATGGGACGGATGTGCCAGAAACTCATGTTACTCTAATGAGACTGTTCATACTGCTGGGTCCAAACCACTTATAAGCCTGAAACTCCTGAACCCGGTTAGAACTGAAGAAGTCCTTCAGATAAGAGATGAAACGTTTTCAAGAGACAAAAAAACATCCATTTTCTTTTTTTAAAAACTTTTTTGGATTGACATCATGCTGGATGAATGAGAACCTACAGAAACTTATGGAGACACAAGACTGATGCTGTTTTTAGAAAGGGACAGAACAGACTGGACTTCTTGAGGAACTTCAGGTCCTTCAACGTTTGCAGCAAGATGTTGAAGATCTTTTAAAAGTCTGTTGATTTAACCAAAGCAAATCTGCTGCAACACGGACCTATACAGGAGATCCTTCCCGTCCACAGCTAGAACCCTCTACAGGAGATCCTTCCCGTCCACAGCTAGAACCCTCTACAGGAGATCCTTCCCGTCCACAGCTAGAACCCTCTACAGGAGATCCTTCCTTTCCACAGCTAGAACCCTCTACAGGAGATCGTTCCCGTCCACAGCTAGAAGCCTCTACAGGAGATCCTTCCCGTCCACAGCTAGAACCCTCTACAGGAGATCCTTCCCGTCCACAGCTAGAACCCTCTACAGGAGATCCTTCCCGTCCACAGCTAGAACCCTCTACAGGAGATCCTTCCCGTCCACAGCTAGAACCCTCTACAGGAGATCCTTCCCGTCCACAACTAGAACCCTCTACAGGAGATCCTTCCCGTCCACAGCTAGAACCCTCTACAGGAGATCCTTCCCGTCCACAGCTAGAACCCTCTACAGGAGATCCTTTCCATCCATATCTAGAACCTTCTACAGGAGATCCTTCCCGTCCGCAGCTAGAACCCTCTACAGAAGATCCTTTCCGTCCGCAGCTAGAACCCTCTACAGGAGATCCTTCCCGTCCGCAGCTAGAACCCTCTACAGGAGATCCTTCCCGTCCGCAGCTAGAACCCTCTACAGGAGATCCTTTCCGTCCATATCTAGAACCTTCTACAGGAGAGCCTTCCCGTCCACAGCTAGAACCCTCTACAGGAGATCCTTCCCGTCCGCAGCTAGAACCCTCTACAGGAGATCCTTCCCGTCCACAGCTAGAACCCTCTACAGGAGATCCTTCCCGTCCACAGCTAGAACCCTCTACAGGAGATCCTTCCCGTCCACAACTAGAACCCTCTACAGGAGATCCTTCCCGTCCACAGCTAGAAGCCTCTACAGGAGATCCTTCCCGTCCAAAGCTAGAACCCTCTACAGGAGATCCTTCCCGTCCACAGCTAGAACCCTCTACAGGAGATCCTTTCCATCCATATCTAGAACCTTCTACAGGAGATCCTTCCCGTCCACAGCTAGAACCCTCTACAGAAGATCCTTTCCGTCCGCAGCTAGAACCCTCTACAGGAGATCCTTCATGTCCGCAGCTAGAACCCTCTACAGGAGATCCTTCCCATCCGCAGCTAGAACCCTCTACAGGAGATCCTTCCCATCCGCAGCTAGAACCCTCTACAGGAGATCCTTCCTGTCCACAGCTAGAACCCTCTACAGGAGATCCTTCCCATCCACAGCCAGAAAATGTGGAATATACCAAGGTAATGCTCTGTCCCCACTGCTGTTCTGCATAGGTCTGAACCCGCTAAGCCAGATAATCAACAAGACCGGCTATGGATACCGCCTCAAGAACGGAGCTACAATCAACCACCTCCTCTACATGGATGACATCAAGCTGTATACTAAGAGCGAACGGGACATTGATTCCTTGATCCACACCACCGGGATCTACAGCAATGACATCGGGATGAGGAAGTGCTGGAGGAGGAACCATCATGGGAGGACAAGCCCCTACATGGGATGTACCATCGGAACATAACTGAAGTGGCTAACCTCAAATCCTACCAATGGCTGCAGAGGGCCGGCCTACAGGGCACCACAGAGGCTCTCATCCTGGCAGCACAGGAGCAGGTTCTAAGCACCAGAGCGATAGAGGCCCAGATCTATCACACCAGACAAGACCCAAGGTGTAGGCTGTGCAAAGAGTCATCTGAGACAATCCAGCACATAACAGCAGGGTGTAAAATGCTGGCAGGGAAAGCATACATGGAACGTCATAACCAAGTGGCTGGCATAGTATATAGAAACATCTGTGTGGAGTTTGGGCTGGAAACCCCAAGGTCAAAGTGGGAAACACCTCCAAAGGTGGTGGAGAATGACCGAGCAAAGATCCTGTGGGACTTCCAGATCCAGACAGACAGGATGGTAATGGTGAACCAACCGGACATTGTGGTGGTTGATAAAGAGCAGAGGAAAGCAGTTGTGGTGGATGTGGTGATACCAAGTGATGGCAACATCAGGAAGAAGGAACATGAGAAACTTGATAAATACCAAGGGCTCAGAGAGGAGCTAGAGAAGACTTGGAACATGAAGGTGACAATAGTACCCGTGGTAATCGGAGCACTTGGGGCAGTAACCCCCAAACTGGAGGAATGGCTCCAGCAGATCCCTGGAAGAACCTCAGACATCTCAGTCCAGAAAAGTGCAGTACTTGGAACAGCTAAAATACTGCGCAGGACCCTCAAGCTCCCAGACCTCTGGTAGAGGACCCGAGCTTGGAACGGGAAAAAAACACCACCCAAGTGGAGAGAGGGGAATTTTTTACATTTTTTTTATTTTTATATATAAAATGTGTATGTACTGTATGTATGTATACACGCACTCACACACATATGTATATTTAATTTTCTGTCTTCTTTCTAACAGTTGTCGAAAGTCTTTCATTTTTTAAATGTTGTTTATTTATTTCTCTACTAGAGCTGACCCTGCCTCAGTTCTACAACTTCCTACATGAGATGGAGCGAGCCAAGGCCAACATGGACTGTTTCAGCTGAGAGAGAGTGCGTGTGTGTTTGTGTGTGTGTGTGTGTGGGGGGGGGTGCGTGCATGCGTGTGTGTGTGGGTGCATGTGTGTGTGTGTTTGTGTGTGGGGGTGCACGTGTGTGTGTGTGTGTGTGTGAGGGTGCACTTGTGTGTGTATCTTCCGTAGACTCTGAAGTTAAACACAGAAACAGTATTTGCTGTTTGATATTTTTGTTCTTAACTAACCAATAAAATCAATTAAAAATTGATCAAGAACTGAAATCATTTGTGAGTTGTCTCTGTGACAGGTGGTTTTTGAATTGTCATATAATATACGTATATAAATGAGTACAACAAACAGTGTGAAGCCAGACAGATCCCAGCTGGTCGGGATCGAGGTAATCTGATGTCCAAAACTATTCAAAAAGGTTAAGATGAGGCGTAGTCAGGGATGTCCAAGGTGTATCAATACTATAAGCAGAAAAAAATTAATGCAGACTGATAGAAGTGTGTTGCCTAGTGATGACAAGCATACAACTAACCTGTAGTGTGCTTCTGCTTTCACTCTGCTTAAGGGAGGAGACAGGTGTTCACACAGAAACAGGGCGAAGCGATAGGAGCAATGACGGCTGATTACTAGGTGCATCAGGACAGAGATGGGTGAAAAATTGACTTGATTGTCACAGATAGTCAACACATTGAAAGGTTTTTGGAAGGTCACGTCAAGTTCTCCTGTAGATGTTATAGTGCATTTAAGGTTCATCCTAAAATGTACCAAACTCACCCATTTGTCCGAGTGACGCTCCTCCTGGGAGAATCTAGGCATTTCCAGGCTTAATGGTTTCTATAATTCCTCCAGTGAGGTCTAGGTCTGACCCGGGGTCCCTTACCCGAAAGAACAAGCCCAAAAAACTTCCAGACAGAATCAACAAGGAGGTGATCACCAAAGGTTATGGTAGATACAAAAAGAAGGGTCCATGTCCATGTGTGTGTGCAACAGAACCCAAATACACAGACAAAAGGTGAAATGGCTGGTTTAAACAGTGTTTATTGAAGGAGACGGGGATGAATAGGAGCTGTGAAACAGACAGGTTACCACAGTGAACAGCTGACACTGGTGGTGACATCACTGGCTAGGCGCAGTTACCCAAAAAAAGCAGTTCATCCAAACACGGATAGCAAGAAAGTTTAGTGTCCAGAATCCAAATCAAATCTGAAAAAACAAAGCGATGGTCAGTATGAAGGAGAACAACTTACAGATGAGGTGAAGCAGAGTTCCAAACCCGGGAGATCCAAACAGAACTCTATAAACTTTACATGTTGTTTCTACCCACCACCACTAGATGGCAGTAAATCACAAGGTGTGGTTAATATGCTGGTTTTCCTGTTTGGGTTCATCTTTTTTTAAGAACAGTATTAAAACACTGCTAATAAGCCTTATTTTGGGATTAAGTTTTATATGTGCAACTAAAAAAATTCTTCTGTTTAATTGATTTCAGTGTCACAGAAATCAAACAAAATCACTTTTATTACAGAAATAAACATAGACGTCTAAACAGAAGCAGCTGCTCACCTGCTGTCAGGTCCAGAATCGGGTCCAGCTGCTGGTCCCAGACCTGCTGGTCCCAGACCTGCTGGTCCCAGACCTGCTTATGTCTGACAGTATGTCTGTCAGGCGACTTGTGTGTTCTGGTTATTAAATCTTAACAGAGTGAAAAGCTTGACAAATTTTTTATCTGACTCAAAACACCATCTTCACTAAAAACACAAGAGAAAATAAAATACAAACCCAAACAGAGATCTAGGGTCCAGCCCACCCTCAAGAGTCCTACTTGTGTAATGTGAATGTATAAAGAGAGTGTCTAAGCTGTGGGTTAAAATTGGGATGCAGTCTGCTACCAGGGCGGAGAGAACCTGCGTCCCAAGGCCCTGTGTTGGGGAGGAGATTGTGCGATGGAGCGGGAGGAGGAACGCGGAACGGGATGGGGAGGAAAGGACTGGGAGGGAAATTCCCAAAAGGAGAACCTAAACCCTCCCCAGCTTCCATTCAGCACTTATACAGTGGGGCAAAAAAGTATTTAGTCAGCCACCAATTGTGTAAGTTCTCCCACTTAAAAAGATCAGAGAGGCCTGTAATTTTCATCATAGGTATACCTCAACTATGAGAGACAAAATGAGGAAAAAAAATCCAGAAAATCACATTGTCTGATTTTTAAAGAATTTATTTGCAAATTATGGTGGAAAATAAGTATTTGGTCAATAACAAAAGTTAATCTCAATACTTTGTTATATAGCCTTTGTTGGCAATGACAGAGGTCAAACGTTTTCTGTAAGTCTTCACAAGGTTTTCACACACTGTTGCTGGTATTTTGGCCCATTCCTCCATGCAGATCTCCTCTAGAGCAGTGATGTTTTGGGGCTGACGCTGGGCAACACGGACTTTCAACTCCCTCCAGAGATTTTCTATGGGGTTGAGATCTGGAGACTGGCTAGGCCACTCCAGGACCTTGAAATGCTTCTTACGAAGCCACTCCTTCGTTGCCCGGGCGGTGTGTTTGGGATCATTGTCATGCTGAAAGACCCAGCCACGTCTCATTTTCAATGCCCTTGCTGATGGAAGGAGGTTTTCACTCAAAATCTTACGATACATGGCCCCATTCATTCTTTCCTTTACACGGATCAGTCGTCCTGGTCCCCTTGCAGAAAAACAGCCCCAAAGCATGATGTTTCCACCCCCATGCTTTACAGTAGGTATGGTGTTCTTTGGATCCAACTCAGCATTCTTTCCCCTCCAAACACGACAAGTTGAGTTTCTACCAAAAAGTTCTATTTTGGTTTCATCTGACCATATGATGTTCTCCCAATCCTCTTCTGGATCATCCAAATGCTCTCTAGCAAACCGCAGACGGGCCTGGACGTGTCCTGGCTTCAGCAGGGGGACACGTCTGGCACTGCAGGATTTGAGTCCCTGGCGGCGTAGTGTGTTACTGATGGTAGCCTTTGTTACTTTGGTCCCAGCTCTCTGCAGGTCATTCACTAGGTCCCTCCGTGTGGTTCTGGGATTTTTGCTCACCGTTCTTGTGATCATTTTGACCCCACGGGGTGAGATCTTGCGTGGAGCCCCAGATCGAGGGAGATTATCAGTGGTNTATAAAGAGACAATAGACACCCAGGATGAGTTTCTCCCCCCTCCCCCAGAGCAATCCCCCCATGGGAGGGACTATTCGGGTAGATGGTAAAGCTCTCCCCACAAACCCCCAGATGCCTCAGTCCCACCAACACACCAGAGGCTCCCGGCCCAGGGCCAAGTACAGGGGCAGGAGACGACCCACAATCCCGGCAGCCCATGGACTAGACACACACAAACACATGGTTATATGGAGGCTGGGTAGATAAATCTAGCAATCTGGACATTGTAGTCTAGTAGGAAGTGCACTCGCCTCTCATCCAGAGGATTGTGGTTCAATCCTCAGTGCTGACAAATCATGTGTTGAAAAATCAGTTGTGTCCCCAAGTTTTATTTATATAATTCAAGGAATTATTCATTTTTTTAGTAACACAGTTCACAGTGTGTTTCATCTTGACTTGGTACAGAGTTCTTCTGGCTCCAGACAGATTACATCTGATTAAACAAGGAGTTAATATATGTACACTCACCGGCCACTTTATTAGGTACACCATGCTAGTAACGGGTTGGACCCCCTTTTGCCTTCAGAACTGCCTCAATTCTTCGTGGCATAGATTCAACAAGGTGCTGGAAGCATTCCTCAGAGAGTTTGGTCCATATTGACATGATGGCATCACACAGTTGGCGCAGATTTGTCGGCTGCACATCCATGATGCGAATCTCCCGTTCCACCACATCTCAAAGATGCTCTATTGGATTGAGATCTGGTGACTGTGGAGGCCATTTGAGTACAGTGAACTCATTGTCATGTTCAAGAAACCAGTCCGAGATGATTCCAGCTTTATGACATGGCGCATTATCCTGCTGAAAGTAGCCATCAGAAGTTGGGTACATTGTGGTCATAAAGGGATGGACATGGTCAGCAACAATACTCAGGTAGGCTGTGGCGTTGTAACGATGCTCAATTGGTACCAAGGGGCCCAAAGAGTGCCAAGAAAATATTCCCCACACCATTACACCTGTCTCTNGCCCTTGCTGATGGAAGGAGGTTTTCACTCAAAATCTTACGATACATGGCCCCATTCATTCTTTCCTTTACACGGATCAGTCGTCCTGGTCCCCTTGCAGAAAAACAGCCCCAAAGCATGATGTTTCCACCCCCATGCTTTACAGTAGGTATGGTGTTCTTTGGATCCAACTCAGCATTCTTTCCCCTCCAAACACGACAAGTTGAGTTTCTACCAAAAAGTTCTATTTTGGTTTCATCTGACCATATGATGTTCTCCCAATCCTCTTCTGGATCATCCAAATGCTCTCTAGCAAACCGCAGACGGGCCTGGACGTGTCCTGGCTTCAGCAGGGGGACACGTCTGGCACTGCAGGATTTGAGTCCCTGGCGGCGTAGTGTGTTACTGATGGTAGCCTTTGTTACTTTGGTCCCAGCTCTCTGCAGGTCATTCACTAGGTCCCTCCGTGTGGTTCTGGGATTTTTGCTCACCGTTCTTGTGATCATTTTGACCCCACGGGGTGAGATCTTGCGTGGAGCCCCAGATCGAGGGAGATTATCAGTGGTCTTGTATGTCTTCCATTTTCTAATAATTGCTCCCACAGTTGATTTCTTCACACCAAGCTGCTTACCTATTGCAGATTCAGTCTTCCCAGCCTGGTGAAGGTCTACAATTTTGTTTCTGGTGTCCTTTGACAGCTCTTTGGTCTTGGCCAAAGTGGAGTTTGGAGCGTGACTGTTTGAGGTTGTGGACAGGTGTCTTTTATACTGATAACGAGTTCACACAGGTGCCATTAATACAGGTAACGAGTGGAGGACCGAGGAGCCTCTTAAAGAAGTTACAGGTCTGTGAAAGCCAGAAATCTTACTTGTTTGTAGGTGACCAAATACTTATTTTCCACCATAATTTGCAAATAAATTCTTTAAAAATCAGACAATGTGATTTTCTGGATTTTTTTTCCTCATTTTGTCTCTCATAGTTGAGGTATACCTATGATGAAAATTACAAGCCTCTCTGATCTTTTTAAGTGGGAGAACTTACACAATTGGTGGCTGACTAAATACTTTTTTGCCCCACTGTACTATAAAGAGACAACAGACACCCAGGATGAGTTTCTCCCCCCTCCCCCAGAGCAATCCCCCCATGGGAGGGACTATTCGGGTAGATCGTAAAGCTCTCCCCACAAACCCCCAGATGCCTCAGTCCCACCAACACACCAGAGGCTCCCGGCCCAGGGCCAAGCACAGGGGCAGGAGACGACCCACAATCCCGGCAGCCCATGGTCTAGACACACACAAACACATGGTTATATGGAGGCTGGGTAGATAAATCTAGCAATCTGGACATTGTAGTCTAGTAGGAAGTGCACTCGCCTCTCATCCAGAGGATTGTGGTTCAATCCTCAGTGCTGACAAATCATGTGTTGAAAAATCAGTTGTGTCCCCAAGTTTTATTTATATAATTCAAGGAATTATTCATTTTTTTAGTAACACAGTTCACAGTGTGTTTCATCTTGACTTGGTACAGAGTTCTTCTGGCTCCAGACAGATTACATCTGATTAAACAAGGAGTCAATATATGTACACTCACCGGCCACTTTATTAGGTACACCATGCTAGTAACTGGTTGGACCCCCTTTTGCCTTCAGAACTGCCTCAATTCTTCGTGGCATAGATTCAACAAGGTGCTGGAAGCATTCCTCAGAGTTTGGTCCATATTGACATGATGGCATCACACAGTTGGCGCAGATTTGTCGGCTGCACATCCGTGATGCGAATCTCCCGTTCCACCACATCCCAAAGATGCTCTATTGGATTGAGATCTGGTGACTGTGGAGGCCATTTGAGTACAGTGAACTCATTGTCATGTTCAAGATACCAGTCCGAGATGATTCCAGCTTTATGACATGGCGCATTATCCTGCTGAAAGTAGCCATCAGAAGTTGGGTACATTGTGGTCATAAAGGGATGGACATGGTCAGCAACAATACTCAGGTAGGCTGTGGCGTTGTAACGATGCTCAATTGGTACCAAGGGGCCCAAAGAGTGCCAAGAAAATATTCCCCACACCATTACACCACCACCACCAGCCTGAACCGTTGATACAAGGCAGGATGGATCCATGCTTTCAAGTTGTTGACGCCAAATTCTGACCCTACCATCCGAATGTCGCAGCAGAAATCGAGACTCATCAGACCAGGCAACGTTTTTCCAATCTTCTATTGTCCAATTTCGA
>SSNP01000104.1:1786947-1820045 GCA_006937955.1 Pachypanchax playfairii
TGTCTGTCTGTCTGTCTGTCTGTCTGCCTGCCTGCCTGCCTGCCTGCCTGCCTGCCTGCCTGCCTGTCTGTCTGTCTGTCTGTCTGTCTGTCTGTCTGTCTGTCTGTCTGTCTGTCTGCCTGTCTGTCCGCCCGTCTGTCTGTCTGTCTGTCTGTCTGTCTGTCTGTCTGTGTGTCTGTCTGTCTGTCTGTGTGTCTGTCTGTCTGTCTGTCTGTCTGTCTGTCTGTCTGTCTGTCTGCCTGCCTGCCTGCCTGCCTGCCTGCCTGCCTGCCTGCCTGTCTGCCTGCCTGTCTGTCTGTTAGCAGGATAACTCTTATGGATGAATTTTGATGACATCTTCAGGAAAGGTCAGAAATGACCCAGGGAACCGTCTGGATTCAGGAATATTTTAAAGATACTTATTAGTATTTTCTACAATATGTCTGCCTGGTGGAGGTCTGCGCTCTCTCAGTGCTTTTCTAGTTTATACATTTATTATTGGCTACATATTTCCACATATCTTTCTTGATATATTTGATGTCCTCAGTATGTTTCTAGTATACATGTTATGGATTTTTACATTTAACTCTGTTGGTTTAGAATTTATCAAATAAAGATTAACATTATAAAACCTGCATTATTTCTCAAATTATCAGAAAGAAAACTGTTCCTCTAGACTGGGAATCAAAACATTCTGAACTTATTAGTCAGAATAATCTTCTCACACCAGAAACCATAATGGAGAAAATTACATCATTCAGCAACTGACTTGAGGCAGAGCTGCTAGTCTAACCTGGTCATTTACCAGACCGGCCCTAGTCTCAGGGTGCTGGACTTGGGACCGCCAGGACATCTGATGACTGGTAGGGTCAATTTGGGTGGCTGTGGCTCCATGGGTACAGCGGTCGCCTTCCAATCGGAAGGTTGATGGACTGATCCCGGCTTCCACCGCCAAATGTCAACGTGTCCTTGGGCAAGACACTGAATCCCCTGTAGCCTCCCAGTTTGCATATCGGGTTGTGTGAATAGGTTAATGTAAAAGTGGTCATTAAGATGAGAAAAGTTCTATACAAATACAGGAGATTTACCATTTAAACATGTTGATGACTAGGACTTTGTTCTTACCCATCACCTGCGTCTTCACCAGGGCCATGCAGAGACATTTGAAGGGACGGGTGCTCAAAAGTTAAAAAGGGGCACATAGAACCCAGTTTTATAACAACAACCCACATTTCATCAAAAATCTAATCTGGAATCTTATCATTACTATATCATCATCATCAGGAGGGACAACACAAAGCAAATGTAGCCTCTGTTTTACCTGATGAGGAACAATGTTGTTGACAGGTTGGGGGGGGTTAAACTGGGGTTAATGCACTATCCCAAATTACAACAGTAACTTTCTGTTGACCGTATATAGAAAAATGCATCATGGTGCTGATCCAGAATCCTTCCCCATCCCCTATTATTTATCCCTGATGCTATTATAATAAACAAATGAGAATAAAATAAAAAAAAGAAATGAGTACAAAAATAATGTACTCAATGATTCAGTTTGTTGAACTATCTACTTTGAACAAGGCAGTAAGTTCATTAAGTGTCAACAGTAGAAATACAATCATTTTTATGGCAGTAGAATCTGCAGTTTTTCCAGTATAAATTTCATATATTTTTTATGTATTTTCTTTAAAATATAGTGTGTTTTAAAATATAATCATTATAACTGCTCAATAATTATGTGGATATGTATAATTTCTGGTTTTAGTGAAATATAAGTCCTCCAGTTCAAAACCTGGAACTTATTAAACTTCCCTGTAACTCTGGACAGACACACAGACCTGTGACATCATCATCCAGTCTGCTAGCAGCTGATGACCACCACTACCTGTGCTGCACAAGTTGTGCAGGTAATATATAAGAATTGACAGGTGATGTCTTATCACGCTGTTGCACGGTGCACGTGCACACAGCCACGTGTTCATCTATTCCATTTCGTCCGTTGCCACCAGATAACTTAACACAACGTGTACAATAACTTTACACTCCTGTATTATGGACCATGGTGGACCTTACTTACTGGTTCTTGTTGTGGCAGTCGGCACTTTTTGCGCGTTAATGTCTCCATTCTTCTCTACAAGCTCGTTCACGGCGGCTCGTATCCGATACGCTATGTTATCAGGGGCGGTCATTGGTTACTGGTGTCATGTGACTGATGCAAGACCGATCCTTTTATTTTGCTAAATTGATATGAATAATTAAATATTATTGTGTTGGGTGCACAGGCAGACCTATACATGCAAACAAACGTTAAAGAACAAAAAAAAGGAAAGACAAGAAAAGAAAAGGGTACATGGGGAACCCAGAAGGAAAGGGGCAGGTGCCCAAGCACCCTCCCCCCTCTGCACGTGGCTGGTCTTCAGGACCTGCCGTACTCTTTGTAGGGACTGAGTCATGAATGACTTCCTTGCATCATGGTTGCCATTTGTCTGAGTGATTCCAGGGTATTTGTAGCTGTTGTTCACTTGTTGGCATACCGCTTGATGTGGTCCATGTAGAGAAGGTGGCTGATGACTGCTTCACTGTGGAACCGGTAGCCATGATCTGGCTGAGGGGGTTCAGGATGTAGAAGAGTAACAGGGACAGAACATTCCCTCGGTATCCTCTACACTCGATGTCAACTTGTCTAATTGACCTCTACAGTTGTCTTCCACAATACCATTGAGATCTCGATGTAGATCTTATAATCCTGATGTTGTACAGTTCCAAATCCTGCAGGGTCCACGTGTGTGGCATCAAGTCATAGACCTTCTTGTAGTCCATCCAGGCAGCGCACAGGTTTGTATGTCTGGTCTTACAGTCTCATGCAGTTAGTCTGTCCACCAGCAGCTGGTGCTCTGCCCTTGAACCAAGTGCCTATTCAAATGAATATACAGGTGAAATAAAAATGGAAAAACATTATGGGGAGCCACAGCCACGCCCTTCTACTTCCGGTCCATGGGTCCCCTGGATGAAAAAATAATGAACGAAAGTCAATGGAGCGATAAAAGTTATTTTCTGATCCAGTTTGAAATGCACCATGGGTCAAACATACGTATGATGTCCGTTAGTTGTAAAGACAAGTTTTGATGCAGAGAAAGCGATCAGTTTCGACACGCGGCAAAAGTTATTTTATATTTTGTGTGAAGACACGTAGTAGACTACAACCACTTGTCTCGTAAAATTGACGTCACCATACCGCTCAGAAGGAGAAGAATCAGAATAGGAACAATGGCGGTGAGTTTAGCGAGCTTCACCTCCTTCTATCAGGATGAAGGAAGGAACATTAAACGACTAGTTTTATGGTGACATCCAGGTACAAAACACACCGGCATTGTCACGTAAAAACGAGGGAAAAAGCAGCGGTGAGACTCGGGAGATTCTGTCGTGACGTCATATGTGCGACTTTCCAGTTGTCGTCATTTTAATTACGAAATTTTAAAAATAAATAAATCTGATTCCACTTGACAGACCCGGTCAAAACGTACATTATTATTTATCATTTAAATTGCGGTACAGCATATGTGTGATTCAAGGTGTAAGACAAAGTGGACCAGAAAATAACTTTTATCGCTTCATTGACTTCCATTCATTATTTTTTCGTTCAGGGGACCCATGGGCCGACCGGAAGGGGAGGAGACTGTGGCTCCCTATAGCTTGTTTCTACAAACAAGCAGATTCTAATGCTGAATAATGAAGAGAAAGATGTGAAAGTTTTATAAAGGGTTAAATGACAGGAAAATCTGGTTAATTTTGGGAAGGACAGTTGACAATGTTAAAAAAACAAGTAAAAAGAATCTTAGATCAAAGGAGAGTGATGATGACATGAAAAGAGCATGGAGAGTCTTCTGTTGTAAGACTTCAGTCTCACTTTGCAAATTATTTCAATTTTCTTAATAAAGGAACTCAGATGATGATGATGAAAATGAATCTGATCAAATATAAGATTAAGTACAGCAAACACAATGTAATGGAGATGGAAATACGAGTAAAACTCCATGTTGTCTCACGCTACATGGAACAGACAAGTAAATGGTTCCATGTTGAGTCAGTTGTCCTTCTCCTCGTCACTGTGGAAGGATGTTTTACAGTAATCAGAATAGAATTTTGAATCACAAGTCTTGAATGAGGTCTGCTGATGGCTGGAAGTTTAGGAAAACTACATCATTACATTCACAAAGTCATGATCTGTTTCTGCTAATTAATCACACCCTCATCATTCAGTTTACTGTATTGACCCGCTAGCAGCAATAATACTGGGACCTGCACCTACTACTGCTATCACTGGTCTTGTTGGTAGAAGGGCAGGAGCCCCCGGGTGCCCACCAGCAGCCATATTGTTTGATCTTGAACTCTACTCTTCTGTAAACTTGGTGTCTGGCTCGCCTCCAGAACCAGAGACGGCAGGTGAACCCAGTCTGAACTGCTTCTACCAGCTGTAGTACACAACCAGGCAGGCTTTCCCTCTCACTGGATCCAGAGACGCTTGTTGCCAAGGAGAGAACTTTGATCCCTGAGCACAGTACTATTCTATAGTACTTTATGTGTATTCCTATCAGACATGACCTGTAAAAAGGACCTTGCTATAGTAATAGTTCTGTTAAAGACCTCCAGCTGATCCAAAATGCTGCTACCAGAGTTCTGATGAGAGTTAGAAGGAGAGACCATATTTCTCCTGTTTTAGCATCACTTCATTGGCTCCCTGTAAGGTCTAGAATAAAGTTTAAAATCTCACATATAAAGATCTAAACAACCAGGTTCCATCTGATGTTAAAGATCTTATTGTTCCAGATGTTCCTAACAGAACCCTTCACTCTCAGACTGCAGGTCTGCTTCTGGTGTTTTAGTAAAAAAACCTTGATTGAAACCATGACTTTTCCTATGAACTGGTGCTTTATAAATAAACATGAATTTAATGGCGCCCTATTAAAAGGGACAGTTTAATAAAAGTCAGGAACAGTGAAACTTTCAACGTGTTAAATTTTAGGTATCAATTTCTGTTTGTCAAAAGTTCTTTTTAAACATTCTTCTTAATGAGCAACCATGTTCCTTCTAGAATTCAAGGCTGCCTTCGACATCTTCATCCAGGATGCTGAGGATGGTTGCATCAGCACAAAGGAGTTAGGGAAGGTGATGAGGATGCTGGGACAGAATCCAACCCCTGAGGAGTTACAGGAGATGATTGATGAGGTGGATGAGGATGGTATGTCACTAGCTGTCACATGGCCTCATATCAGCCATGTTTGTATCCTGACATGATGTACTGATAAACTTGAGCATTTAGAGATTTTAAAAATGAGTAATAATAAAATGATATGGTCAATAAAATAAAGCCTTATTTCTGTAGGCAGTGGGACGGTAGATTTTGATGAATTCTTGGTGATGATGGTCCGCTGTATGAAGGAAGAGAGCAAAGGAAAATCTGAGGAGGAGCTGGCTGAACTTTTCCGAATGTTTGACAAGTAGGTTTTTCATTCAAATCACACACAAACACAACTAAACCTAGAGAATTTAACCAGAATCAGTACAGACTTACATTTGTAGATTAACAAAAATGTTTTAAATATGGTAGCAGTAAAATGTTATTGTTTTGGTGACTTTGATCTCTTTTTAACATTAACAATACACCAGTCTGAAAACATGAAAGGAAACATTTTGGTCCTGAGAGTTTATCTAAGCAGACATTTGTTTTGTGTTAAGGAATGGAGATGGTTACATAGACTTAGATGAGCTGAAGAACATGCTGGAATCCACAGGAGAACCGATAACAGAGGACGACATTGAAGAGCTAATGAAAGATGGAGACAAAAACAACGATGGAAAAATTGATTATGATGGTATGTAACAAGCTCCTATGTAGCACAACTACACAACATGTTGAAATGCAACACATTATCATGCTACACAACATTGTAAAGCCTTTTAAAAACTTAAGAATAAAATAAAGAACTCCAAAACTGTAGCATCTGTCAGTTCTCAGATTTTATCTGATAGTATCTACTGAAACTCATCCATTCCTCTGTAGGGTTTTATGCTAAGTAATACAACAAGATCAGTTGTTTATCTGAAGTTATCACTACTGAATGTTTCTCCTCCCCCCATCAGTGGGTCAATTATGTTTCTCTTAGTAGGAAATGCTAAAGACCAAAAGTGATGGAGGACAACTGAAAACATGAGCTGACATCAGGACCTGTATGAATGTATGAGACCAACGTTGGATGTATAAGGATTTTACTTTAGCAGTTAAACAGAAGCCCCAGTTATTAAACCAGTTTGTGATCTAAAAAGCTCATATTACATGCAGAGAGCAGCGTCCAGGGGGCGGAGAACTTTAGTGTCTTTTTAAATTTAGTGATTTAATTATTGAAGAAAGGGCTGGTGATAACTGAAATATGTTCAATCCCCATGTTTTTCATCTCCGAATTTATGTGTATGTATTGTTTTTACATTATGTTTTCTGGGTCTAGTTTATTTCGAACATTGGTTTATGGTTAATTACACCCCAGGCCACAGTATAAAAGCACCTCATTTTACAGTCCTAATAAGTCAAATCCTTTCACTCTCCTCCCTCCATTATCTTTGTCTTGCATTAAAGGTGGTATATGGAACATTTTCATTAAAAGCTACAGTATATTTTTAATAAAATAATTCCTCCACGGGGTGTTTAGAGGGTTGTAGAATGAAAATACAGCATTTCCATTAGAAATTATATTTGAAGTAAAATGTTATAAAATATTAATTTTGGCGGGCACGACGTTGGCATTTTGTTTACATCTACCAGCCAATAGCTGGCAGAGCAGCAGGCACCATTTTGGGTTGTCTAATACTAAATAATCCAGCATAGTGAGGGGGTAAACGAGCCTGGCACCCAGATGGCTGAAGGCTTTGTGCCGTGTTATTGTGTTCCAAGTTCCATATCCCACCTTTAATACTTGGAGAGTCATGACTTGTCCAGTTAAAGGTTGGATATGGAACTTGGAACAGAATAACACGGCACAAAGCCTTCACCCATCTGGGTGCCAGGCCCGTTAACCCCCCAAGCGCTCCGATGCTCAGGTCGACCAATATTCCTCACCAAATCCACTCTGATCATGAGTTCAGTTCACTAATCATGCTCTCCAGTCCCGCTGATCACACACTGACTCTGATAAAAGCAGCTCCTTCCTGTTTGTAGCTCAGTCATCGATTCAGTCTTTAGTAAAGAGTTCATAGTTGCACCGCGGCTCCAAAACTTCCTGCAGTTTCTTCCTAAGATCCTCTCTCCTCCTCACACACCATCCTGAACGCCTCACTTATACAATAAAAATAAAAAAAGCAACAAAATCCTCCGTGGTGTGTCTTCCAGTCAGACAAGTGGCCCGAAGCTCCTCAACTTCACCAACATGTAGCTCCGTGTTAGCTTAGCAGCTAATGAAAAACGTTTCCACACAGAACTTGCTTGTTACATGGGAATCCCTCTATAGCAAGTAAATAATGTATATAATCACCACATGTCCCCGGTGCTTCCAGCTGGTTGACCTGCAGACTCCACAGTACCAGCCTCACTGTGCTGGATTATTTACGGTATTAGACAACCCAAAATGGTGCCCGCTGCTCTGCCAGCTATTGGCTGATAGATGTAAACAAAATGCCAACATCGTGCCCGCCAAAATTAGTATTTTATAATATTTTACTTCAAATATAATTTCTAATGGAAATGCTGTATTTTCATTCTACAACCCTCTAAACACCCCGCGGAGGCATTATTTTGTTAAAAATATTGCTTTTAATGAAAATGTTCCATATACCACCTTTAATATGAAAAGTATCATGGAGTGTGTGTGATAAAAAAGAACCAAACCAAACCGTTTAATAACTGCAAAAACTGCTGACAAGACAGCAATTTACAAAACCAATGTACAAAAATCCAGTATAACAGAGACAGGAATGCCAAGGTCTTTAGGTGAAGTAGGAACTAACAAACAAGGAATAATGTCCAGGGGGTCTCATTTATAAAACTTTGCATAGAATCCTTACTAAAACCGTACTTAAGCTCAGCAAAAAAAATCTACTTACGCCAAGTAAGTTTGAGACCTATAAAACATGGCGTACGCACAGCTGCACACAATCTCCGCTTTATAAATCACACTCTACCTAGAAATGTGCTCAGGTGTTTCTGGATCACATCCCGCCATCGACACGCCCACTTTCTGCCGTAAATGTTCAATGCAAAATGTCTTGTGAATCTCATGCATATTAATGAGCCGGCTCGTCCACCAATATCGATGGCGAGCGCAGATCCAGGAAGATCAAGGAAGCACAACTTCACCGAAGCAGAAATTGAGGTTCTTGTGGGTGAGGTAGAAAAACGAAAGGAAGTGCTTTTTGGAGGTCACAGCAGTGGCATAACAAATAAGAGAAAATCCACGGAGTGGCACAGCGTTGCTGAAGCCGTCATTGCTGTGAGTTCTTCAGAGAGATCTGCGGCAGATATAAAAAAATGGTCTGATCTAAAGGTAGAGGCAAAAAAAAAGATGGCTTGCCACCGCCAGAGTGTGTCTGCCACTGGTGGAGGCCCTGGCACCTCGGATCCCCCACCGCTCGCTGTTAGGATCTCAGCAGTACTCGAACTGGCAAGCGTGCATGGCATCGTGCCGGAGAAGGAGGGAGACACTGACCATGCAGAGGAGACTAAGCCTTTTATTAATACAGATCAAATGTGTCCGTCATTAAAATATAAAACAAAACCAAGTCTCGTTGTCCCCCCCCCAGTGACTCTGGACGAAGCGTCCAACAAGGCATCCCGGGCATGCGAACAAGGATGTGGCTGCAGGGTCGGTCTGTACCACCAGTGCGCCTCGGGCGCATGGCGCACCTGGAAGTGGGCGGGTGCTAACCTGCAGGCACAGAGGGACATGATTAGTGCAGTGAACGAAGTGCGAGAAGAACTGCACAAAATATGTGACGTCCTGACTGAAATTTCAGGCACATTTAATGAGGCCCTTCCGTTAAAAACAGTTTTTCTGAGGTTTCTGTTGAATATTTTAGCTCCACAGGTGTTCTTACCTTCATAGTGGGTGAAAACAGGTGAACAACTTTTCTTTCAGTTTTTATCTCTCAAACTACGCTGGTGGTGATAAAACCCGAGTTATCCCGAGTTCTAACGGCCTGTATCTGTTTCGACACAATTCCTTTGTTTGTTAGTATTCATCAGCTCCTGCAGTTGAAACCACGCCTAGCATGCTGCTAGCTAAAAGCTGTTAGCATAAGACATAGCAAACAGGAAGACACGACGTCTGACGTTACCATGCGCAGAGGGGCAGGAAACAGTATTCTTTGGTTAGTTTGTTAGCCAATCAGAGTCCAGCAAATTCGAACAATGAATATGAACGAGCTGCTGACAAAGCAGTCGAAGCAGCCTGACGGAAGGAGCCGGAACCACCCGAATTTTAACGCAGACAGATTGAAAGGTCTGTTAATCAGTGTTTCCTAACATGTTTTTTAGATATAAAATGCTTCATATTACTGGTTAATACTTAAAGAGGCCATTTCATACACATTTCAGGACTTTGTGGTTATTTCTTAAGTATTAGTCAACTTAAAGGTGCGTCATTGCACCTTTGGTAGACTAGTATGACTTGTCTTGCCATAGACCACCCATGCGGCCCAAATATCAGACCGGCTCACTAGGTTCTATTGATTAACCACTCCGGGCCTGGTAACAATGTTACATCAGGACCTGCCTGGCGTGTCTGTGCTGCCCCTGCAGATTAAACACACACGCCTCAACCTGCGAGTGTCTGAAGCAAGACACTAAACACCACCGTTTGTAGTATTTTACTTTCTGGGGCCTGGGGGAGAGACAGGATTTTTGCTAAACCGGAGTGTTTTACTTCCTGGTTGAAGAATAACTCAAGAATATAAATTATATTTTGAAGATTATATGACACCAAAGGTAAGATTTGATCATATATATGTGCCTATCCCAGATGTTGAAAGCTGTAAAATAGCAGGATACAGAACTTTTAAGAGTTCATCACTCTTTCTGTGTGGCCCAGTAACGAATGTCCCATGAGTCAATAGCAGTCCGTGGCCCTGGGGTTGGGGACCACTAAGTTTGCACAGTGCCCTACTAATGCCAGCTGTGTGAGCTTCTATGTAAGAAAACTAAATGTACGTTTAGAAATAAATGTACTTTTTTCTTTGCTGTCTCTGACAGAGTTCCTGGAGTTCATGAAAGGTGTTGAATGAAGGATTCCACTGGATGGGCTTCACTGTTATACGCGGGTCTTCAGTTTATGTCTTCAAAGTTCATTCCTGAAGATCTACTCCCACCTTTTCATCACCAGTACCTTCATTTCTGAGTTTAAAATTAAATGTGCCAAATGGAAAAGCTGTGATCAATAAAGGGTACTTCTAGAAAAGTGCAATTTGTAAATTAATAAATTATTTTCTGTCATTGAAATCGTCCTTTGTACAATTACAAAAACACTCGTGAGAAGCATTCATGTAAAATGATTCACTGTGCACATTTCAAATTTTAAAAGTAGTTAAAATAGAATAGACTTTATTTACTTATCTTTATTGTCATTGCAGATGTTGCAAGTACAGAGCAACGGAATGCATTTTGCATCCATCCATCCAGAAGTGCTTTAGCAAGAATATAGCTATCCTGTATGAAGGCAGGCATGTTATGAACATACTATAACTATGATATATGTAAAATGTAGAGGCTATGAACAGGTAACTGTAATTATTGTATTGTACAGTATGATTGTCCATGTGGTGTTAACAGTAATGTAGATGAGATCAGTGAGATTTATATGTGTATGTTCAGTCCATGAGTTTAATGTGGTTCAGATGTCAGGAGACAGAGTCCAGGAGTCTGACAGCTGTAGGGAAGAAGCTGTTCTCTAATACCTTATGATCTTAGTCGATAGCATCCTGTCCAGACACCGCTTCCTGTAGATGTCCTCTATGGCAGGAAGTGGTGCTCCGGCAAGGCGCTGTTTGGCCTTTACCACCTTCTGCAACGCCTTCCGGTCAGAGGTAGAGCAGCTTCCGTACCAGACTTTTACAATATACAGTTGGTCAGGATGCTCTCGATGATGCATCGGCAGAAGTTCACCAGTATGTCTGAGGACAAGTGGTTCACTCATCACGGTGTCCTCTACAAACATAATGATGATGTTGGACCCATTGACTGGTCTGCAGTCATGGCTGAGGAGAGAGTAGAGGAAGGTACTCATCACACAGCCTTGTGGTACACCGGTGTTCATTGTGATGGAGAAGGGAAGGACAAAGCATCCATCCATCCATCCATCCATCCATCCATCCATCCATCCATCCATCCATCCACGCTTATCCAGGCTGGGTCATGGGAGCAGCATCCTAAATATGTAAGCCCAGACTTCCCTCTCCCCAGCCACATCAGCCAGCTCCTCCGGGGGAATCCCGAGGCATTCCCAGGGCAGCCGAGAGACCTTCCAATTGGCTGCCCCAATGGGAGGAGTGTGTGCTATGGGCACATCATGTTGTTCTTTTATGTCAGCTAATGATGAAGATAGTGGTATAATTTCACAAGCAATAACTAACCTTGCAGCTCTGCAAGAGGCAGTTGACAATGACCGGACCCCATGGGTGAGGACCTGGGGAGTTGGCTTACAACCGGATCTTGGCAGTACATACTCATGAAGTTTTTAATCCCATGTTTTGTGGTTCTTTTATTGTTTATCCTGTTTACTTCCTCCATCATACCATGTCTGAGACAGTTAATAATGAGAGTGGTTTCAAACTCAGTTAAAGACACTTTACTGTGCGAACATAGTGAAGTATATTTGCAACTCCTGAAGACCGCCGAAGATGACCATAGGAAGAAGCAACAAGCAACACCGAAAAGTTCACTTATGCTTCCACAGACAGGCAGTGGTATCTCTCTATCAAAGAGCTTGTTCTCTTTCACCCTCCTAATGCACTCCTCCACATGTACCCTCAGGCGTGCAATGGACTGAGTCTCCACGACATCCTTTCCACTCATTTGAGTGTTTCTTGAAAAAAAGGCAGGCTGGTAGACCTTACATAGGGTCAGACTGTCAACAAGAAACCCTCTGTCCACCATTATTGCCATATCTGGTTTGAGTAGCTGTGTTATGCCAGAAAGCTTAAAAATCTCACGGTCATTGATGGATCCTGCGCACAGTGCAGACACAAATGTGATATCACCATGAGGGGCCATACCAATCATGGCCTTGAAATTAGCATGTGACTTGTAGTTGGAAAACGCTTCACTTTGCAAAAGAAGAGAAGATGGTGTCTGACAGAAAATTTCTGTGCAGTCCAGCACAACTTGTGACTAGTATTAGCTCTCATTCATATTAGTATAAGCTCTCGCACAGACAAGTATTAGCTCTCATTCACAGTAGTATCAGCTCACCCCATCCATGTAAAATGGTAAATGGCGTGCACTTGTATAGCGCTTTAATTAGGTCCTACGGCCCCCAAAACGCTTCACACTACAGTTTTTTTTTGTCATTCACCCATTCACACGGGAGAGGGTAGGGGCTAACACTCACACAACCCGATACACAGATCGGGGGGCAAGATGGAGTTCAGTGTTTTGCCCAAGGACACTTCAACATGTGGCGGTGGAAGCCAGGATCGATCCACCAACCTTCAAGTTGGAGGACAACTGCTCTAACCACTGAGCCACAGTTGCCCCTATGAACCATATATGGTATATGAATACATATATGTACACTCACCGGCCACTTTATTAGGTACACCATGCTAATAACGGGTTGGACCCCCTTTTGCCTTAAGAACTGCCTCAATTCTTCGTGGCATAGATTCAACAAGGTGCTGGAAGCATTCCTCAGAGAGTTTGGTCCATATTGACATGATGGCATCACACAGTTGGCGCAGATTTGTCGGCTGCACATCCATGATGCGAATCTCCCGTTCCACCACATCCCAAAGATGCTCTATTGGATTGAGATCTGGTGACTGTGGAGGCCATTTGAGTACAGTGAACTCATTGTCATGTTCAAGAAACCAGTCCGAGATGATTCCAGCTTTATAACATGGCGCATTATCCTGCTGAAAGTAGCCATCAGAAGTCGGGTACATTGTGGTCATAAAGGGATGGACATGGTCAGCAGCAACAATACTCAGGTAGGCTCTGGCGTTGTAACGATGCTCAATTGGTACCAAGGGGCCCAAAGAGTGCCAAGAAAATATTCCCCCCACCATTACACCACCACCACCAGTCTGAACCGTTGATACAAGGCAGGATGGATCCATGCTTTCATGTTGTTGACGCCAAATTCTGACCCTACCATCCGAATGTCGCAGCAGAAATCGAGACTCATCAGACCAGGCAACGTTTTTCCAATCTTCTATTGTCCAATTTCGATGAGCTTGTGCAAATTGTAGCCTCAGTTTCCTGTTCTTAGCTGAAAGGAGTGGCACCCGGCGTGGTCTTCTGCTGCTGTAGCCCATCTGCCTCAAAGTTTGACGTACTGTGCATTCAGAGATGCTCTTCTGCCTACCTTGGTTGTAACGAGTGGTTATTTGAGTCACTGTTGCCTTTCTATCAGCTCGAACCAGTCTGGCCATTCTCCTCTGACCTCTGGCATCAACAAGGCATTTCCGCCCACAGAACTGCCGCTCACTGGATATTTTTTCTTTTTCGGACCATTCTCTGTAAACCCTAGAGATGGTTGTGCGTGAAAATCCCAGTAGATCAGCAGTTTCTGAAATACTCAGACCAGCCATTCTGGCACCAACAACCATGCCACGTTCAAAGTCACTCAAATCACCTTTCTTCCCCATACTGATGCTCGGTTTGAACTGCAGGAGATTGTCTTGACCATGTGTACATGCCTAAATGCACTGAGTTGCCGCCATGTGATTGGCTGATTAGAAATTAAGTGTTAATGAGCAGTTGGACAGGTGTACCTAATAAAGTGGCCGGTGAGTGTATGAACCATAAGAGCTTGTGTGTGCATCCTTTTTGGTACGTGTGAGTGAAATTTCAGGTGTGGGATTTTATCTATTTTGGGTGTGCAAGACAATATTGTTAGTGGTGTATGCATACTTTTAGTGGTGTGAGTGATAGAGAAACATACATTTTGTCCTATACTGCACCTCATACAAAACAGTAAATTCACAAAGACACAGCTGAAAGAGAAAAGAATGAAAATAATATAAAATAAACTACCGTACATGTTTAGCCATTGCTTAACTGCTTGTGTTTTTCATATCAAATTCACTAAAGCTTTATAAAATATTTTTTTCTTATTGTGACAAAGGTCTAGCAGACGAGTTTAGAGAAACTGGAGGAAGATTGAAAGGGTGAGCAGAGTGGACTCTGGGACTGATTACACAGGCAGCAGATTATTGGATGTGGTGTAAAGAATAATGTAGATGTGAATGAATGATGAAATAAATCAACTTTGTGAATTAACTGTTATTTGCACCAAATTTGACATTTGCAGCATCATGTGTTTTACTGAGACATGGCTAAAGGAACATATCCCGGACTCCAGTGTGTCTTTGACTTTTAAACAATACGGACAGACAGAGAATTGGAGAGGAGTGTCAAAAGAGTTTGTCAGCTGATCACATCTGCAGTCACCTGTTGGGGGCGGAGCATCAGAGCAATTGACATGAAGAGGTCAAATATTGATAAGGAGGACTGATTCTGTCCTGGAGACTGAATTGGAGTCTTTTGAGTTGATTGTCCAAAGGAGGATGAAGAACATGATGGAAAACCCTCATCATCCTCTTCAGAACACAGTAACTCAACAGCAGAAAGTCTTCAGTCAGAAGATTCTTCATAATCCGCTGCAGCACAGACCGTTACAGGAGATCCTTCATGTCCACAGCTAGAACCCTCGACAGGAGATCCTTCCTGTCCACAGCTAGAACCCTCTACAGCTGATCCTTCCTGTCCACAGCTAGAACCCTCTACAGGAGATCCTTCCCGTCCACAGCTAGAACCCTCTACAGCTGATCCTTCCCGTCCACGGCTAGAACCCTCTACAGGAGATCCTTCCTGTCCACAGCTAGAACCCTCTACAGGAGATCCTTCCTGTCCACAGCTAGAACCCTCTACAGGAGATCCTTCCCGTCCACAGCTAGAACCCTCTACAGGAGAACATTCCTGTCCACAGTTAGAACCCTCTACAGGAGATCCTTCCTGTCCACAGCTAGAACCCTCTACAATGACTCCCGAAAGAAGAACTGAGCTACAACAACACTTAATTTCCCTTCGGGGATTAATAAAGTTTTTTTTTGGATTGATTTTTAATAATACATTGTGATATAAAGTGGACCGGTCTGAGACATCAAACTCCAGGGCTGAAAATGAGTCCCACTCCGGCCCTGGGCCGCACTAATAGGCTTAAAGTCAGACAGCATGCATGCTAGCGTTCCATAAATCAAAATGTAATAGAGCAGTACTTTCAAATAAGTAAAAATTACTGCGTAAATGTCCAAACAGTCGACCTAAAAGCTGCAAAATTATTGATATTAGTATGAAAAAATGTCATGTAGCCTACTTCCTACCTAAGAAACTACTGTATGTGTACTGTTGAACCAGTAAGTGAGTATCATGTCAGGTAAAAAGTGTAAATGAAATGATATATATTTTATTTTAACTTGGGTGAGTTGGACTTGTTTTAACAGTGCCATGGTGCTGTAAAACATGTTATAAACGAATCAAGAGTCCCATCATCTACTGTATAACTAAATAATATTTCTTTTTCCTCCCTTTTTACTCAGTACTTGTTTGGAGTACTTGCACAAGTTAAGTTTAAAAATGCTGCTGTTCTCTTTTTAAAAAGTCTATATAATATATTTCTTTGTTATAATTACAATTGTTATTTATAAAAGTTGCTTAAAGTAGTATTTTCTGTTTGGATGATGATGTAATGATATAAAACAATCAGCCTGTATAAGCTTTGAAAACTGAAGAACTTAATGACAAAACGACGTGAGGTCCCCCTAGTGACATTGCTGCTTGGGGCCCCCTGGTGCCCTTGCTACGCCACTGCTCTTAACCAACTGAACTTACTCTTGGCGTTTCGCAATAATTGGGTGGTGGTGGTGGCCTGGGATGATATCAAAATTCCCAGCCTGAATTATTGTCCCAGTCCACCCCTGTCCATGGCCTTTTGGGGACAGGGATGATGGTGGAGGTTTTGAAGCCGGCTGGTACGTGGTATGTCTCCAGTGAAGTGTTGAAAATGCTAGAACTGAATGGTAGAACTGAAACTGCTCTTCTTGTCAGATGAATCATTTCCTCTCTGTATTTAAGTTGATCTGATCATTCTGATCTCTTTATCCCGCAAGAGTGTTTTATAACACGTAGAGCTTTTCTTTATCATCTCAGTCACCACAACTTGATCAAACTTGGTTGAAATACCACGAGATGAACTGCATTAAGTTTAAAGTTCTACATGAAGGTTTGCAAAAATTAGCAAATAAAAAATCTTTTAGAAACTTTTTGCCCAAATATTAGTTGTGTGTAAACAGTAAATTGCTGCTACCCAAACCCAACTTCCTTCATAGGGTGTCCTGGTTCAGACTTAGAGACAGCGTGTGAGGCTTCATCATCCAATGGAAGCAAGTGAAAGTAGAAGGGAGATCAAATAGACAGATTGGGGAAACATCTGAAGTGATGAAGCTGATGTATCAGCCTGTCCCCATGAAAAGACAGAGGAGTTGAAAAGAAAAGCAATTGATTAACAGATAAATTCACATCCCAACCTTCACCCATCATCATGAGCTACAAAAAAAAAAGACGTAAGATAAAAAGAGCTCCATCCACAGAGGACGAACTAATCTGCCTCATCAGGGACGAAAACAAGTCTGATACTGACAGGAAGTGGACCAACTGGTCCTCTAGTGCAGTCAGAATCATCTAAAGCTCAACACTCTAAAAACTGTTGAGATAACAGTGGACTTCAGTAAGAGCCTCCACCTATGCCCCCCATTATCATATACAACACAGCTATGGTGGACAGGTTCAGGTTTCTGGGGTCCAGCATCTCCCAGGACCAGAAATGGACAGTCAACATAGACTCGGTCATTAAAGGTTCTGTATCCTGCTATTTTAAAGCTTTTAACATCTGTGATAGACACATACTGTTTATGATACAATCTTATTGTTGGTGTTATATAGTCTTCATTTGTCTTGAAATATAACTTATACTCTAGTTATTCTTCAGCCAGGAAGTAAAACACTCGGTTTACCTAAAATCCCATCTCTTTTCCAGGCCCCCTCCTCATGAGTGCTGCCCCTCGAGCTGCCTGAATAAAATGGTGGTCTCACAGCCAAATGCACATTTTCACTGAGACATTTATAGAAGGTAAAATACTACAAACGGTGGTGTTTAGTGTCTTGCTTCAGACTCTGGCAGCTCGGGGTGTGTGTGTTCAATCTGCAGGTCCTGGTGTAACATTGTTACATCACTATGTTACAGTCAGTTGTTTTCCAGGAGAGAGTGGAGCAGCTGCTCAGAGCGCAGGATGCAGGAGGATTACTGAGAAATGTGTGTATTAAACCAAAAACCACTCTGGGCTCTTTTTTTATAACAAAATAGGATCAGAACATGGTTAAATGCTCTGAAAAGTTGATTTTTGCACGATACAGGACCTTTCCTACAGGATCCATTTTAAAGTTTTACTCTTTGTTTTTAAATCCCTTCATGGCCCCGTGTTATATTTCTGAGCTGCTGACCGTTTATGCCCCTGCCAGATCCCTGAGGTCCAGCGCTCAAGCGCTCTTAAAAGTTCCAAAGACCCGCTTAAAGACTCGTGGTGACAGAGCTTTCTCTGTGGAACAATTTATCTTTAAACATTAGGACCACACAGAGTTTAGAGCATTTTAGATTCCTTCTTAAGACGCACCTTTGTGATCTGGCTTTTAATGCAGGTTGACTTGAGCATCTTAATAGTTTTTAACAGTTTTTATTGTGAACTGTGACTGTTCTGTATTTATTTTATTCTATGTTTTTATTGTTGATTGTCCTAACCTTGGTGTGTTGTGCCTTGTACAGCGCTTTGGGGCAGCTTATGCTGCTGTAAATGCACTTTATAAATAAAAGTGACCTTTAAGAAGGTCCAGAAGAGGTTGAATTTCCTGCAGCAGCTCAAGCAGTTCAACCTGCTACAGGAGCTGCTGGTGAACTTCTACAGAACCATCATCCAGTCTCTGCTGGTCCACCACAATCTGGTTTGGTTCTGTAACCAAACTAGACAGAAACAGACTGCACAGAGCTATAAGGACTCCAGAGAGAATCACTGGTGCTGATCTGCTCTCCATTCAGGACCTGGACTCCTCCATCCTGGACCAGGACTCCTCCAGAGTCAGGAAAAGAGCAGGCGGCATCAGCAGGGACCTCCTCGCCAGGATCTCACCTCTTCTCTCCCCTCAGGTCAGCGCTAGAGATCTCGGTACACCAAGACACAAGAATTTGTACCCTTCTTGTCACTGGGGGTTTACCCTGTAGTTCAGGTCCATTTTTGTACCTTATGAAGCTGGACCACTTTTTGAAGTCTAAAACCAACATTCTGAAACATAATATTAAAAATAATGGAAGAAACTTAATAAAATGGAGATTAACCAGCCTTGACCAGGGTTGCAGGTGCAGTTGAAATGGTACAAATTTATACTTTATATCAATTTGAACCCTCAGAGTGACATTTCTGACCTTTTAAAGACCAATATTGTACTTTTGAGGGAACATTTTAAAACAATTTACCAATTGCTGGCAAAGAGTTGCACCGCGGCTCCAAAACTTCCTGCAGTTTCTTCCTAAGATCCTCTCTCCTCCTCACACACCATCCTGAACGCCCCACTTATACAATAAAATAAAAAAAGCAACAAAATCCTCCGTGGTATGTCTTTCAGTCAAACAAGTGGCCCGAAGCTCCTCAACTTCACCAACATGTAGCTACGTGTTAGCTTGGGAGCTAATGAAAAATGTTTCCACACAGAACTTGCTTGTTACATGGGAATCCCTCTATGGCAAGTAAATAAGGTATATAATCACCACATGTCCCCGGTTCTTCCAGCTGGTTGACCTGCAGACTCCACAGTACCAGCCTCACAGTGCTGGAGTATTTACGGTATTAGGCAACCCAAAATGGTGCCCGCTGCTCTGCCAGCTATTGGCTGGTAGATGTAAACAAAATGCCAACGTCGTGCCTGCCAAAATTAGTATTTTATAATATTTTACTTCAAATATAATTTTTAAAGGAAATGCTGTATTTTCATTCTACAACCCTCTAAACACCCCGTGGAGGTATTATTTTGTTAAAAATATTGCTTTCACTCACGTGACTTGGAAGTCATGCAAAACTCAAATGGGGGTCAGGAAGTGTTTCACTTGGCCACAACAACACAGCTCGACGTCGGAAAGCGACTATAGTAAGGCTTTAAATGGACTAGCACAGACGCGATATCGCAAAAAACATATATCTTCATTTAGGTTAGGACCCGTACAGTTTAAAAAAATCAGACCCTGTATTGAAGCTATCGACATTAACTCTCGTCCTGCACACCTCTTTTTACACAGCAAATCAAATGAAAGCCTTCAAAAGCCTGGAAGTCTACAACTATTTTGTATCAGTTTAGGTCAACGATTTAGGATCCAGAGAAGCTTTAAATGGCTGTCGTCTTGTTTTTGCACGGGTAAGTCGTGAGTTGTGCTACTTTTAATTCGTGATAATAATACTATTGCTAATGCTAATAACGAGTGTGTTTATGTGCTAGTATCTACATGTAAATACCTTATTATGCCTTTTTAAATCCAAATTTCTATTAGATTTGTTTGATTTTAAGTAATTTCTCTCTATATATTTCTATAATGTAGTTCAACCATTCACAGAGATCCACAGAACCCCCCATAAAAACGTGGTTTGTGGCCAGAGAAAAACTTGTTTACCTGTCATTTTTGTAGATGTGTTTCTAAGTAAATGTTCACTAAAACACTAGAACATTTATTAAACCCTTTTATTCAACATTTTAGAAAGAGATCGCTGCAAACTCTAGCATTGTCCGTTTCTGCGCCTCTTGTTTTTAGCTCGAGATAAGTGATCCATTTCTGCCATCTTCTTTTGGTAAGTTTTTTAAAATTAAGACCTTTGTGGCACACGACTTTCGAGACACGAAAAAAACGTTTGTCTTTCTCCCGATTAGAGCGGTTGGAAAAACCGTAGACCGCACAGACTTTGGGCATTTTTAAGCCGAATCAGCAGAGTTCAGCAGGGTTCTGTGCAGCGGCGGTTACTTCCTGACCCCCATCTGCATTTGGTGACGTCAACGCAACGTCATGTGAAACCCAGCAATAGGTACTAAAATGTTTATGTCTTGTACCTCTATTTCTGAGAGTGTAGACCGTCACCGTGTTAAACACGTTTAACTCTCCTAATAAGGAAATAACCTGTTATATCATGAAAATAATTTTGTATACCTGCTCTGTACCACCTGACCTCAAACCACTAAGACTTTCATGGTTTTAAAATGCTGCTAATGTATCTCGTGTGCGTTCTGTGTCCAACACCGTCTATTATCTGTCTATCTGTATGAGTGAAAAGTGAGCTAGAACCAAATTCCTTGTGCATGAAACATACTGGACCAAAAAACTTGATTGTGATTGACTGTATTTGTTTACAAATAATTGGACTGAGATGAAGTGGATTTAATTTAACAGAAGTTCAGTTCATCTTCTCTTTAAAGTTTCCTGCAGGTAACTTTTGTTGTTGCATGACATAATCCTACAACTTAAAGAACTGAATGATGCTGGTGAAGGTCTTCAGTCACACAGGACACGATGACACTAGTAAGTTCTAATGGAGGAAAATTCTTTTTGAGTGTTTCTCAATTCTGACGATTTTGTTTGGAACTTCAATTTTTCCAGTTTAATTTGAGAAATTTTCCCTGATGAGAAACAAAACATCTTCAAAGATCTAGAAAAGTCCAGTTGCATTTATTTGAACTTGTGAAACACAACATAAAAATGTTCAAGTGTGTGAAGTGAGTGAAACTATCTGACCTTCCTGCGTTTCAGGAAGTAATATTGTGTAAAACATTTAATCAGAAATCTTTCAGAGGACGTGACTCCTGCTCTGAAAAAAGAGATGAGCAGAGACAAAGCTCATGAGTCGACTCTTCTCATCACATGCAGACGAACATGGATCACATGGTGCTGATGGTGTTTCTGTCTCTCTGCAGCTCAGGTAGGACTCTGCTTTTATGATGAACATCTGGAGAAGTTAGAGTTAGAAACATCTGTGCTAACTGCTTGTTTCCATAAGTGAATGTAAGAAGTTTTGTGTTTAATCTCATACACGATGCAGATCCTGTGAACACCATGTGCAGATGCACATTCAGCCTTTGATTGTATCAGAACTAACATTATAATATAGCTGTTGTCCAGCTGCAACACAATGAATCATTAATTAGCTGCAGCTGCATCATGAAGGTCAGCAGAGACATGAATGAATGTTTCAGCTAATCTGGACTCGTTAAGAAAAACCTGCACAAGACTAAAAGTTTGAATGCAGGTGTTTGATCCACCACAGGTTCTCGTCCCTCATTGCTTGATGATGTAGTGATGACACTGGCATAAATCTGGAAATTAAAAGTTCGTAATAATAACATTAATTCAAGTTCGTGCCTTTTTATCTTCGATCTCAGATTCATTAAACATGCCATTCCTTTAAAAACAGTTTTTCTGAGGTTTCTGTTGAATATTTCTGCTCCACAGGTGTTCTTACCTTCATAGTGGGTGAAAACAGGTCAACAACTTCTCTTTCAGTTTTAATCTCTCAAACTACACAGGTGGTGATAAAACCCGAGTTCTCCCGAGTTCTAACGACCTGTATCTGTTTCATCACAACTCCTTTGTTTGTTAGTATTCATCAGCTCCTGCAGTTGAAACCACGCCTAGCATGCTGCTAGCTAAAAGCTGTTAGCATAAGACGTAGCAAACAGGAAGAGAGAACGTCTGCTGTTGCCATGCACAGCGGGGCAGGAAACAGTATACCTTGCTCTCATTGGCTAGTTTGTTAGCCAATCAGAGTCCAGCAAATTTGAATAATGAATATGAACGAGCTGCTGACGAAGCCTGAAATGTTTCATATTACAGGTTAATACTTCAGAAATAACCACAAAGTCATGAAATTTGTGTGACACGGCCGGCTGCCAATACAGTGTTTGGCTTGTGTTTATATCTCTCGCAAAAGATGAATACAACCTTAATTTACTGTTAAGAGGACTGATAAGGCTGAAGCTTATCGGTCCGGGTGGACCTTCAGAATCAGCTCAGGAGCTAATTTAATACTGGGTTTCAGTACCCATCACTACCAAAGTTTTTTGTGACAAACTATTGGATGTGAAATAAATATCAGAAATTTGACTGGTTAACAACGCCGAACGCAATCAAACTAGCCATGTGGTTGGTGCCAGGGAATCCACCCAGTCATCTGCAGACAGCTAAAATGTCCAAACTAAAGACTAAGTTTAACCCTGAATGGACAATCGAATATGGATGGGGCTTTGAACCTGCGCCTCTGTTTACAACAATGTTCAACCTCTGACTAGAACAGCGTGTGATCCCCATCTGTCTCAAAAAGTCAGTAATTGTCCCAGTCCCAGCGAAACAACATCCCACCTGTTTGATTACAGACCCATAGCCCTCACCTCTGTGCTTATGAAATGTTTTGAGAGATTGAGAGATCACCTCCACACTGCCCTCCTCCCTGGACCCACTACAGTTTGCATTACCGGCCGGACAGATCGACAGATGATGCAATAACCCTCCTCCTCCACAAGACTCTTTCCCATGTTGACACTGGTAAGGGGAACTATGTGAGAATGCTGTTTGTAGATTACAGCTCAGCATTCAACGCCATAGTCCCCTCCAGATTGGTATTTAAGCTTTTAGGCCTGGGTCTGGACCCCTGTGTTAGTGGGTCCACAGTTTCCTCACCAGCAGACCTCAGAAGGTTTGAATGGGCCACCAAACCTCATCCTCTGTCACCCTCAACAACGGAACCCCACAAGACAGTGTGCTGAGCCCTCTGCTCTACTCTCTCTACACATACGACTGCATGGCCACACCAGACTCCAACACTATCATCAAGTTTGCTGATGACACCGCTATTGTGGGATTAATCTCCCACAACGACGAATCAGATTACAGGAGAGAGGTGTCCCACCTGGGGAGCTGGTGCAGGGAGAACAATCTCCTGCTGAATGTCAGCAAAATAAAGGAGCTGTTTGTGGACTTCACTCCAATCTACAATCTACAGGAATCCATGATATATCCACCTGCGTGAGTCGAGTCCAGGTATGATGGCTCCACTTTCACAAGCCTCAGATTTGAAAAAAATTAGTCCAGAGTGTTGAGTGACCACGAAACCCGATCCGTAATTTGGGGTTTGAAGATCGTGTAGAGACGATACTCAGAGACGCACACAAAGCAGCAGAAACAGCCGAGGGGGGTGTTCAGAATGGGAGCAGAAAGAAAAGGGTGCATCCTTGTCAGAGTGCTGAGAGAAAACTTGACTGGTGCATATCTGGAAAGCAGTGACATTCTTCAGAACATGGGCCACCAGAAACGTCCCTGAATGACCATCAGAATCCTGGTGATGCCCGTGTGGTAAAGAAACCTCAAATCTCAGGTGGCCAGGAACAAACATCTGCCCAGGAGGATAGTCATCAGGTGGTGGATGATCAGCATGACTGCTGCAGATGTTTTCCAAACCCAGATGTGGGACAATCAGCCTGATGGAAGATGGTAGAATATACTCTTCAGTACCAACCAGTACCTTTTTATCCTGGATGTGAGAGAAGGTGTCTGGCTTGATGTTCCTGGATTTGGGTCAGATTCAGATTGTAACATCCGATGGGTCTAAATTATTCTGAGATAAACTGAATGAAGATAAAATCTCACAAAGAAACAAAGGTGTTGCAGAAAACTCAGATGTCTGACTGTAAATATTAAAGATCACTCAGTGAAGAAGGTCCTTAGTTTTAAAACACATAACAAGCAACAAATGTTATACATGTACCATCCACATACATGAACCACTGGCTTGGTGCTGTTCCCATGAGGAGACACAGGAGTTAAAGTTAATGCTCATAAAGTTGTAGGTTTCATTCAAAACATCAACTATATGGACAAGATCACCAGAGAAGATGTGGTGAACAACAAACTGCTCTTCATGGATTGTGGTGTGGGTGGACCCAAAATGCAGGGAGCAGGTAGATGGTGTAAAATTCACTGTGAATCAATGAAGCTTAAAGAAACTTAACACACTTGATTTGACCTGGTTTGTTAAATTAAAGTGTTTTATTTTAATTTAATCTTTGTGTTTCTGAGTCCTGCCTGTAACTGGTTCCTTTACACCCCTGTCCTTTACTGAATCAGAATAAAGAACCAGAACCAGGTGAACACATGACATGGACAGAAAAATAGCAGAAATGTGACAAATAAAGCAGATTCATGGTAAATGATTCAAATGGACTGAAGTTACACACAGACATCACTGAGTTTAGGATATTTCACATCTTGTTGTTTTTCTGTTCAGTGGTGTCTGAAGTCAGACTGGTGGACGGAACCAGCAGCTGTTCTGGAACACTGGAGGTGACAGATCAAGGAGGCTGGAGACGTGTAACATCTAAAGAACCTGGCTGGAACCTGACGACGGCAGCTGAAGTGTGCAGACAGCTTGACTGTGGATTCATAGATTCATTGAGTAAAACTACGACTAGCCTAATGTTTCATGGAAACATAAAGATCTCCTGTTCAGGTTCCGTCTTTAACTTTTTTAGTTCCAAAAGAATTTGAACTAAATCAGTACAAAATATGTTCAAATTAAACTGAACAAAGTAAATTTTATCTGAAAAGAAACTCTAAAGTTTCTGCACAGAACATTTTCTTTCTGATGCTACAGTGTGATTCTTGTAACAGAGTCTCATTAGGATTCTTAAAGAGTCCCTTCCATTAAAAACAGTGTTTCTGAGGTTTCTGTTGAATATTTTAGCTCCACAGGTGTTCTTACCTTCATAGTGGGTGAAAACAGATCAACAACTTCTCTTTCAGTTTTATCTCTCAAACTACACAGGTGGTGATAAAGCCCGAGTTCTCCCGAGTTCTAATGGCCGGGATTTGTTTTGTCACAACTTCTTTGTTGGTTAGTTTTCATCAGCTCCCGCAGTTGAAACCACACCTAGCATGCTGCTGGCTAAAAGCTGTTAGCATAAGACGTAGCAAACAGAAAGACACGACGTCTGCTTTTACCATGTGCATCTGCGCAGGAAACAGTATACCTTGCTCTGATAAGCTAGTTTGTTAGGCAATCAGAGTCCAGCAAATTCAATAATGAATATGAACGAGCTGCTGCCCAAAGCCTGATGGAACCAATCAAATCTTGACACAGATAGATTGAAAGGTCTGTTAATCAGTGTTTCCTAATGTTTTTAAGATATAAAATGGTTTATATTACAGGTTAATAGTTAAAGAGCAACTCACCCCCTCAAAATTATCTTCCTGCCTTCTAACTGCTTTTTTTGAAAAATGCCGAAGTAGACGTCACTTTAAGAGGCGGGCCTAAGCTGTGATTGACGTGTAGTACTTCTCCGTGTTTAGATTTTCTTTAGTGTGAATCTGCCGTGTTGTAGACTAGTAACCCGACCATGATGAGAATATGACGTCTATAAATCACATCTACACAATCACAACCACTGCAGGGAAGTCTTTACCCTGATTTAATTACTATTTTACCGATAAAAGTTATTCTGTATGTCGTAGTTTTCAGAGTAGTTTACCGATTGATTGTCGTTAGCCACGATGCTAAAGCTACTGCCGTGTTGCTAAGAGGGGTCTCAGTAAATGTATGAATAGCAATATAAAGTACACAAATCGCATCAACACAATTACAGCAGTAAAATAAAGTCTTTGTCCAGATATTAATGATATTAGGTATTCTGTTTGTCGTAGTTTTCAGCTAGTTGCTCTAAATCCCTGTGTGCAGCTCTTTGGTGAGAAGCCGGAGACAACGGGCGGGTGCAAGCGTGTCTGTCTGAGAGATGGTTTTATACTCCAGGAGGCGTGTCTTAGGGACGATGCTGACGTAAGCATGAACCGCTTTCAGCCAATCACAAAATCCAAATGCAGTAGCCACCTTTCAACCCTAATAGGGCAGCACTAAGACGTTTTTAGACCAAAAAGTGTAGAATTTAACAAGTTACATATAAATGTCAAAAAATGCCCAGAAACTGAAAGGTTGCATTGGTAAAGACCCACTAATACAGTTTATTAGCAGAAAAAAGCTGTTTTGAGGGTGAGTTGCTCTTTAAGAAATAACCACAAAGTCATGAAATTTGTATGAAACGACCTCTTTAAATGTTTAACAGGTCTATGGCTTTATTGTAAAAACTGTCTCTGAGTCTGTTAGTCCATGCTTTTAGCACCCTGAAAAATCTGCCAGAGGGCAGCAGCTGGAACATCTGGTGTCCTGGGTGTATACTGTCTCTCAGGATGCTGCGTGTCCTCTTGAGACAGCAGGTGCTGTAGAGGTCAATGTGTGGTCAATGATCTTCTGGATGGCGTTGATAAGCCTCTGTAATGTCTTCCTGTGTGCCTTGGTGCAGCTGGCAAACCAGACAGAGATACAGTATGTTAGCATATTTTCAATGGAACAGTGATAAAATACAGTCAGTACTTCCCTTTTTAAGTTGGTCTTCCTGAGAATCCTCAGAAAGTGGAGCCACTGTTGGGCCCTCTTCACAACTGCTGAGGTGTTGGAGCTCCTCTGGAGGTCTGCATCAATGTGCACGCCCAGGAACTTGACGCTTTGCAACCTCCCCACACACTCCGCATTTATGTAGATGGCCTGCAGATCAGTCTTCCTCTTCCTGTGGTCCACAATCACCTTCGTAGTCTTAGAGGTGTTGAGGACCATGTTGTTATCTGCACACCAATCCCCCAGCCACTGGACTCCCTCCCTGTAGGCTGTCTCACTAAGGTGGTGTCATCTGCAGATTTCCTAATGGTGTTGTTTGGGTGATTGCTGACACAGTCATGTGTGTACAGAGTGTGGAGCAGAGGACTCAGTACACAGCCCTGTGGAGCACCAAAGTTGAGGCTGAGGGCTGTTGAGAGATGAGGTCCAACTCTGACTCTCTGAACATGGTTGGAGAGGAAGACTCTGATCCAGTAGCAGGTGGAGGCCAGGAGTCCTTTATCCATCAGTTTTTCTGTCAGTCTGTCTGGGAGTATAGTGGTAAAGGCAGAGCGGAAGTCGACAAACAGCAGCCTGGCATAGTGTCCCTGTATTTCCAGATATGAAATGGTGGTGTGGAGTGCTGTGCAGATGCTGTCTTCTGTTGATCTGTTCACACTGTATATGAACTGGAGTGGGTCAAATGTGGGTGGTAGACAGGACGTGATGTGGCGTCGAACCAGTTTCTTGAAACACTTCATTGCCTCAGGTGTCAAAGTAACTGGTCTTTAGTCAGTAGGACTGCTGATGATAGTCTTTTTTGGCAGCAGGATGATAGTGGCCGACTTCAGGCATGGCTTGATGAAGCACTAGGACAGTTATTTAGTGAATATCCTGGTAAATACCCCAACCAGTTAGTCTGCACACTCCCTAAGAACTCTCCTGGTCCCTCCATCTGGTCCATCGGCCTTCCTAGGGTTCACTGCCCTCAGTGTATACAGTGGGGCAAAAAAGTATTTAGTCAGCCACCAATTGTGTAAGTTCTCCCACTTAAAAAGATCAGAGAGGCCTGTAATTTTCATCATAGGTATACCTCAACTATGAGAGACAAAATGAGGAAAAAAAATCCAGAAAATCACATTGTCTGATTTTTAAAGAATTTATTTGCAAATTATGGTGGAAAATAAGTATTTGGTCAATAACAAAAGTTAATCTCAATACTTTGTTATATAGCCTTTGTTGGCAATGACAGAGGTCAAACGTTTTCTGTAAGTCTTCACAAGGTTTTCACACACTGTTGCTGGTATTTTGGCCCATTCCTCCATGCAGATCTCCTCTAGAGCAGTGATGTTTTGGGGCTGACGCTGGGCAACACGGACTTTCAACTCCCTCCAGAGATTTTCTATGGGGTTGAGATCTGGAGACTGGCTAGGCCACTCCAGGACCTTGAAATGCTTCATACGAAGCCACTCCTTCGTTGCCCGGGCGGTGTGTTTGGGATCATTGTCATGCTGAAAGACCCAGCCACGTCTCATTTTCAATGCCCTTGCTGATGGAAGGAGGTTTTCACTCAAAATCTTACGATACATGGCCCCATTCATTCTTTCCTTTACACGGATCAGTCGTCCTGGTCCCCTTGCAGAAAAACAGCCCCAAAGCATGATGTTTCCACCCCCATGCTTTACAGTAGGTATGGTGTTCTTTGGATCCAACTCAGCATTCTTTCCCCTCCAAACACGACAAGTTGAGTTTCTACCAAAAAGTTCTATTTTGGTTTCATCTGACCATATGATGTTCTCCCAATCCTCTTCTGGATCATCCAAATGCTCTCTAGCAAACCGCAGACGGGCCTGGACGTGTCCTGGCTTCAGCAGGGGGACACGTCTGGCACTGCAGGATTTGAGTCCCTGGCGGCGTAGTGTGTTACTGATGGTAGCCTTTGTTACTTTGGTCCCAGCTCTCTGCAGGTCATTCACTAGGTCCCTCCGTGTGGTTCTGGGATTTTTGCTCACCGTTCTTGTGATCATTTTGACCCCACGGGGTGAGATCTTGCGTGGAGCCCCAGATCGAGGGAGATTATCAGTGGTCTTGTATGTCTTCCATTTTCTAATAATTGCTCCCACAGTTGATTTCTTCACACCAAGCTGCTTACCTATTGCAGATTCAGTCTTCCCAGCCTGGTGAAGGTCTACAATTTTGTTTCTGGTGTCCTTTGACAGCTCTTTGGTCTTGGCCATAGTGGAGTTTGGAGCGTGACTGTTTGAGGTTGTGGACAGGTGTCTTTTATACTGATAACGAGTTCACACAGGTGCCATTAATACAGGTAACGAGTGGAGGACCGAGGAGCCTCTTAAAGACGTTACAGGTCTGTGAAAGCCAGAAATCTTACTTGTTTGTAGGTGACCAAATACTTATTTTCCACCATAATTTGCAAATAAATTCTTTAAAAATCAGACAATGTGATTTTCTGGATTTTTTTTCCTCATTTTGTCTCTCATAGTTGAGGTATACCTATGATGAAAATTACAGGCCTCTCTGATCTTTTTAAGTGGGAGAACTTACACAATTGGTGGCTGACTAAATACTTTTTTGCCCCACTGTACCTCATGTTCCTGCACTGTGAAGCTGGAGATGCTGCAGTTCAGTGGAGCTGCTATACTCATTTTTCATTACAAATTAGCCTAACATGTTTTTTCTTCATTCCCATTAAAAATGTTTTAACACAGCATGGATAGAAACATGTTGTGAAGATTAAAAAGAAAACAAAAAAAAAATTAAGTGGTTCTCGTGTATTTGTCTAAAAACATTAACCAATCATATTTTTTTGGGCCGAATGGAATGTTTGTACATTCTCTCCCGTCATACGGACTTCCGCATTTATTTTGCTTCTGGGCTCCAAATAAACTGACACATTTTTCTTCACAACACCTCTGCTGCGGTTTACGTGACAGCAGGAGAAACAGCCGCCAGCTGGTTCCACTTCAGGTTCAGGACAAAGTAACAAATTTGGAAAAAGAAAAAATCCATTTGAAGTTTTAGAAAACAAACAACGTTTGGACAAAGAGCAAAAAACAGAGTAAACATTGGTGTTGCTTTTCAGCGATGGTGAAAAGTACATGATTCTGACGGCCTGCAAATAGATGCTGGATACGTTGTTGTTGGACAGGTAATTATGTCTTCATCTCATCAACACTTATCATCATGAAATCATTGTCACATTACAATGCTTAAACTTGATTGTTGTTTTATCATGTGTTTTTTAGCGCTACTAGCTTTTTACATGTTAGCGCAATTAGCACTGCATGCTAATGCTACACTAGCACATTTCTGGACATAATATATTGTTTAACCATAATAAACTGTTGTTGACATAAAACTTTATCGCCTGGCAGTTGTGCCAAAAACAAGAAATCCGCCGTGTTTTGTTCTCTCACTGTCAGGCAGCTTAATGACAGAAGTATGACGACAACTTTTCTAAAGTTGTAGCAGGCAGAAGGAGAATCCATACGCTTATATACACAGCTCTGACGGTTATTTGCACAAACATTTGGAGGTATCATACATGCGTCTCTCTGTTTATCACTAGGTACTTGACCGCAGACCTCCACTGGTGTTCTCACACACACTCTCGCTGTTTGGTGTGTGGAACTAGCTGCTCTGGCGTTTACGCACGCGTGTCTGGCGCGTCTGGCTGAAGCTGTCAGACGGTCGCCAAAATGTAACCACCAACTTCATCAGTGTGAAATAGTGTCACATGTAACATTTGTTCTAGTTTTTATTACCCGATCATGAGTTATTAATATCTGATATAGAAAACCGTTCTGTTCTGTTACTAACTGTAACTTAATCTGTGTCGTTACCATCGTGTCCGTGCGCGCGCGTATCTGGTGCATCTGTTTACTTATAGTGTCATAGTGGATCCTCTCTACGAGTATATAACTCCCTCTGTTAGAGAGTTTTATTCTCCTAATATATTGTAATTGTGTTATTACATCATTTCTAATTATCTGTTATTAATACTGAACACTGCTACTCGTGTTTACAGTCCAAATGACCACCGATGGATAAATGCATAGAACGCTTATATGCATATAACTGCTGGGCACAGAGGTCGTGCATATAACCGTCGTCCACTGTATATTATAAAAATATTAACTTTACTAAAGGGACAAGACAGGCTACTCCTCCTAAAATGTACCAAATAAAGTAATACCGTGATATTATACAGTCACCGTTCAAAATATGAAAAATACTGTGATATTAATTTTATGTCATGTCGCCCACCCCTAATGGAGGCAGCGTCTTGATGATTGTTTTTCTTGACAGGACAAGGAGCAGATGACTACAGGAATATATTCTACTAAGTGGTTTCTGCAGTACTTGATTGACAGAGTTAATATTTTAACTTTAAACATCTAATCCACCTTTCTGAGTTAATGTCAATATGTTTGTTTTTTAATAACACCAGTCACGACCTTGTGCCAGAATTTTATAAGAAGTTTAGTGTAAAGCTTCAGCTTCCTGTTTACCACTTCCTGTCTGATATATGACAGATTGGTTTTGTTCCTGTTGCAGGCAGCCATGATGCAACCATCAGACTGTGGGACCTGATCGCTGGAAAAACCAGAAGAAGTCTGTCTGAACGTTGGTCCTGCACCCCAGACAGTGAGAGGGATTTAGATGGATTATCAGCATCAACTCCAAGTACTTGGACTGTTACTCAGTTTTTAACATTTTGCTCTTTTTATTTCTTTTCAAGGTACATGTTTACATCAGGATCAGCTGATAACAGTTGTCACAGTTTCATTGTTTTTCAGTCTGTGCTTTCAGCTCACGGAGCAGATTTTATTTGTCAGATCTGTTTCATAAGACAGAAATCCTCTAATAACTGAATAGTTTGCAGTTCTCATTTGATGCCTTGAGCTGCTGTTTTGAACTTTGAGGAACTTCTGTGAGGTTTCTTTCTTGATGATGGCTGCTCATCTGTGTGGTCCATCAACAGAAGTAAAGGTTTTATTGTATCTGGGATCTGAACCTGCAGCAGGAGAGAAAATGTTCTTGTATTGATGTATTTTAATCTGTAGAGATGAAACATCAGACACTTTGTTCTGGCTTGAAACATGAAGTTTATTCTGCTCCATTTTAATAAAGACCACATTCTTTTTAAAAACACAGGTTTGTTTGTTTTAAGAGCACATACTCGTAAACTGAAGTGTTTCTTTGTTTTGTTTTCTTTTCTCACATGTTTGAGTCACTAATGTAGAGCTTTCTGACAGCGTGATGAAAGATTCTGCCTGGTTTCTTTTTCTGGTGATGTTTAGTTGGTTCTGTCTGATCAGATGTCGGGAGGTGACTGACAGGATCTCATCCAGCTGATCCTGGAGGAGCCAAGGTTGGATCACTTGGAGTTTCATCCATGATGTCAAAGTGTTAAACATGGCTCCAGCAATCTGTGTGATGAGTCCAAGTTTAGACCTCTGATTCGTATCTGTTGAAATGAAGAACATGAGTTGGTTCCTAATCTTCTACATGCAAAAGTTACATATGTAGAACGTATAGAAAATATAGAACTAAGAAAACAGTCTGTGTGACTCAGCACCTGGGTTGTTGTGACTCAGCACCTGGGTTGTTGTGACTCAGCACCTGGGTTGTCTTCCTCCACCACGAATCCACATGCTATGCTCCATTTCTGCTGTGATCTGAGCTGGGACAACAAAACTCTTCCTCGTGGAGAGGCAAATCAACCAAAAAAAGGTTTGTGTCATTTGTGTACACTCTAATTTCCATCAGATATGTCTTGCATAACATATTGAAATGGCCTCTGTATTTTGTTGAGGTCAGTTGGTTTGGCTAACAATGTAGCTAGCCATGTAGCCGATGTAGGGTTGCCAACCGTCCCTTAAAAAACGGAATCGTCCTTTATTTAGAAAAAATGTTACACGTTCCGTATTGAACTGATAAGGAACGCTATTTGTTCCGTATTTTCGAGAGAATTAAATATTCCTCACAAAATAAATCAATGTCATGTAAATGGACGGTAATCTTGTCACTCTGTTTATTCTTTTTCTTTTTTTTCATTTTGGTCACCAATGAGCTAACAATACACTCGAAGGGGGTGGATCAATAAACGTGTCGTATCAGCTCATTGGTCAAGGTGGGCCACTGTTACCGGAAACACAGGACAGCGGAAACAAAGCAGCACATGGATGTTGCCGGCTTAGACTCCGAGCGCTTTTTTGACGACAATGAGGCTCCCACAAGCAGTAATGCGACGACACCCCCCAAAAAGAAGAAAAGACGATTACAAAAATACAGACAAGAGTGGGAAAAAGACCACACGTGGTTGACTAAGCACAACTAGTATT
>SSNP01000104.1:1825944-1828444 GCA_006937955.1 Pachypanchax playfairii
GGCAGGGAGGCCTGGTGGGATGTGCCTAAAACACCTCTCAGGGTAGAGATCCAGGAGGCAGCTGACTCCTCTCTCGATGTGGAGGAGCAGTGGCTCTGAGTTCCTTCCTTCTCACCCTATCTCTACGGGAGAACCCAGACACGCTGTGGCGGACAGTGTTGCCAGATGAGATTAACAGTTTCCAGCCCAATCACAGCCGAAAACCCGCCCAATCCGAAAAAAAACAGCCCAAACCACGAAGTTGCCATATATGTGTGTAAACCCATAAAATAATCATACGGGCAATAGAAAACACTGACACTGACTCATCCTCATAATAAAACAACTAAAAACAACTAAATTGGCTAGACATATTGCAAAACACATTGTTATTATTTATTGCCAGGGTTGCTGCAACGCTTACCCAACACTGAAAAACACACAAGAGCTGGCTGAACAGCACAGAGCAGCTAAATGATAAAAGATTTCAAAACACACCAAACCACAAAAAAAACTCGTTTTTTAAATTAACAAGTAATGCCTTAGAATAAATGGACTACAGTTAAACAAAAATGAGTCACATTACAAATAGTACTAGTAGTAATAGTAGTAGTAACCTTTATTCTGGACTCTTGGTCCAAATAACAAAAATAATACATAATACAGCAAACAACAACACACACAAAATGATAAAAATAAACAAAATAAACATCACCAGTATTTCCCTTGACTGGTAACGTATTGCACTAAGGCAAGTATTACTTATGTGCAAAGCCATTATATTTTCAGAGTTCTTCAGTCTACAAATAAATTTATAACAAAGATTTCTTAAAACAGCTTGGAGATAACAAATAGGATCATGTTACAGAAAAAAAACACTTTACGCAGAAACAGCTTCAGTCTTTCCATAAACTTGAACTATGTTGAAAACTTGAAAAACTATTTTCAGTCACTGGAAGCTGGCTAATACATTGATGAATCAAATCTTCCCAACAGCTACCGGTCAGTCCTGAGGTAGGTTCTTACTGAGTATTAAAAAATCTGAAGAGGAAGGCGGAAGTAATCACGCCGAAACATGTCAGCTACAGGTAATACACCTCTCAAGAAGCCTGAGTTTAAAAAGAACCAAAAACAAGACCGGTCAGTCCGTTTCTGCTCAGACCAGAGCGCACATCCATGAGGCTGGAAAGGAGCTGTAATCCCATCCGATTTCTGGTGTCATCTTTTAGCAGTGTCACTTGGGAAAATGCTCTCTCGACGTGTGCATTTGATATTGTATTTTCCCCACTGCATGTTTCCAGCTTCAGCTTTTAATGGAGCGTAGGCGCATCCAAGATCCTCGAATTTTCTAAAAATAAAAAGTCTGTGCGTCTCAAAACTAGATGTGTGCACCGATATCCAAAATCTATTAAAATGTTGTCTTTCTGCAACTTTGGCAAGCGCACTCCACTTTATAGCTAATCATTTCCCGCTGACCGCTACATAGCAATGGCAGTGATAAACCAATCAGAGGACACTACACGTAGCACAGGTACAGATAAACAAAGAACAAATCACGTAGCGCATGTTGAGAGAGGTGTATGTAAATGAGAGGGTGATTTACTCTTTTCACAATGTTAAAAAAAAACGCCAAATTTGGCCAAAAGCAGCCCAATTTTCATCCACCCGCCCAATGCATTTTTTCCCTGCCAGGTGTGGCTAAAAGGTGGCGGAAACTCATTTCGATCGCTTACATCTTCTCCTCGGGCTGCAACCAGGGCCAGATAATCATTGCAGGGACCTCTGGGCACAATGTGCTTAAGGGCCACCCTCCATCGCAACCCCCCATACCCCACCCCAAATATCACCTGTTGGACATTTCACAACACTGTCAATAACTAACCTGCTTCATTATGTGAATACATAAGCATTTAACTCCAGGCCAGGATTGTTTCACAAACACACTCATACCTGATTATTCTCCTGTCCTGCTACACTCCTCTGTGTCTTTCCTCCTCCTTTTCTGTCTCTTATGGCTCCTGTCTTTCACATCATGTCATCTTCTCCTGTTTGACCTCTTACTACCTGGGTGTCTCCTCTCCTCTCATGCCCTCAGACAGACTGCTTCTTGGCCTTCCTGTTAGTAAATCCAGTTATAATGCACTGAGTTACTGTTGTGTTTATGCTGTTTGGAGTTCATTTTTCATTCCTGCCATTTGTGAAAATGATCTTTCTCCTTTACAATTTGATATGCCTTTATTGTCCCACGGGGGGAAATTACATGGAGATACAGAGAACAGCTTGACCGTCACTCTCCAGGCTGCCAAGGGCCTTAAGCCCGGCGCCAATTGCTCGGGTCAGCCAAGGTCACGAATCAGATTACAGGAAAATGCATACATACAGTGCTCAGCATAAATGAGTACACCCCACTACATTTGTCAGAAAACCTTTAGTTTCCTTTCAGAATCAACATTTTCTGAGATACTTTACTACAAAGTACTCTCACAAATGTGGGCCATGATTGTAAACAAGATTTGTTAAT
>SSNP01000104.1:1835944-1875805 GCA_006937955.1 Pachypanchax playfairii
CAGTTGTGTCCAGTGTGTCTCAGGAAACGTCCCACTGTGCTGTAGAGACAGTTCTCCATCCAGCAGGTCACACTGATGAGATGCTGAGTGAAGACAAAACACTCCTCAATGTGCAGCAGGATGGTGTCACACACCTGGAAAACTGTTACTCATTATAATAAACTTACAGACATCTACTAGTTATAATATTAAACTTCCTAACAACTTGTTTTTCTTTACAGACTTCTCTATCACTGGGTTTAACAAGTTTCCCTTCTGTTCAGTTTTATTCTACCAGAAAACAAAAAGAAAACATTGTTCTTACTTCTGTTATCCACGTGTCTCCTGGTGTTCTCTTCTTTATATTTTCCCTCCTCACTCCTGTAACCATCCAGGATCAGAGCTGCTTGTTTTAAACAAACAGAGTTAGCATAGCTACATCCAGCTAGCTCCGAGTGAAGCCTCGACTGCTTTCCTTTATCATTTAACGGCTGTTTGATAGCAGATAATCTCACGGTATTTAACGTGGTTTGGGGCACTTCAAAAATCAGCCTTTGTGGAATTATTTTCTCTGCGTTTATTGGCTAAATTAAGTTCTTCTGTTTGGCAATGCAGATCTGCTATTGGCTAATTCGATCTAAGAGGGCCCTAGCGCCCTCTATTGGCCAGCCGCCACTGGTTATGACTCTCCACAGTCTGTTGACGCCCATCGGACATGGGGAAGGAGGGGGCTATGTGCCTCAGTGCTCGCTGCTGCAGGGAAATTGAGTATATTGGCCTTGAGGCCAGCCAAAACGAGATAAGAAAGATTAGAGCGAAGCTGAAGAATTCCAACAGCTTCTTATTGTCTATATGGTACACTGTTGTGGAAAAAAGTCTGAAACATCTGAATTAGGGCCAAATTTCATAGTACCATAGCCAATAATCAATCAATCACTTTTCCACTCCGAGCCGACACTGCAACTTCTCCAAGGTGGTGCCAATCCTTCCAGTGAGATCCAGCAGCACACCCAATTTATGGTTCAGCTCCAGGACCCCGTCAGCCAGCTTGCGATCTCACTCTTGGACCTCCCGGTCCCGTTCGAGAATCATAGCCAGCTGGTCGCGGTACTGCTCCGAGACCTCATCCAGTTTGAGATCCAGATTTGTAACTAGTGTCAGAAACATACACAGGGTCACAAACACATTAGGGAAGATGGACTGTAGACTATGTTTTAAAAGGGCCTGCAGTAGTTTTTGAGGAGACTTAAACACTAGGGCCCTTCCATTAAAAACAGTGTTTCTGAGGTTTCTGTTGAATATTTTAGCTCCACATGTGTTCTTACCTTCATAGTGGGTGTGAAAACAGGTCAACAACTTCTCTTTCAGTTTTAATCTCTCAAACTACGCGGGTGGTGATAAAACCCGAGTTCTCTCGAGTTCTAACGGCCTGTATCTGTTTCATCACAACTCCTTTGTTCGTTAGTATTCATCAGCTCCTGCAGTTGAAACCACGCCTAGCATGCTGCTGGCTAAAAGCTGTTAGCATAAGACGTAGCAAACAGGAAGAGAGAATGTGTGACGTTGCCATGTGAAACAGTATACTTTGCTCTCATAGGCTAGTTTGTTAGCCAATCAGAGTCCAGCAAATTCAAATAATGAATATGAACAAGCTTCTGCTCGAGGCCTGACGATGGGAGTCACTTCCTGAATTTAAAAGTTGGCTGAAACCATATGCAGGTAGTGACATTATAGCTACCTGCATGTACTGCAAATCAGACCTCTATGCAAAGTTGTCAGACATTAAAAAGCATGCAGCTACCTAGAAGCACATTGAGAAGGCTAAACCATACAATCAGGCAACCAAACCCAAACTGTCATTTGTTGCCAAAAAAAAACCAGACACACTGAAGCAGGCAGAGGCCACATTTGCTTTGGCTATTGGTGATCACTGCTCTATTTTGTCATGTGACCACATCAGTTTAGCATGCAAAGCAGCTTTCCCCGATTCTAGTATTGCCCAGAATTTTTGGATGCACCGTGCCAAATGCACCGAGATGATAAATGGTGGATGACATTGGCAGTAACAAATACAGCATTTTGCTTGATGAAAGCACAGATGTTAGTGTCTCTAAATATCTGGGCATTGTGGTTCGCTATTTTAGTGAGGGAAAGGGACATGTGGTGGACACCTTCCCTGGCCTTCTTGAGCTGCATTGCAAAGGCAGTTCTCTCCTTTCTCCATCAGTTTGGCCTCAAGAAGGAGAACCTGCTTGGCACTGGAACAGACAATGCATCAGTCATAACGCAAAAGGTATTTTATTTTTTGTTTGTTTTGTTTTCTCACCATGTCCCCTGCAGGGTTCAGTAGTACTCTGTGATCTGCTGGATTAGTGAAAAAAAGTTACGAAGCTGCAGATTTCCCAGCATGCAGTGCATGTAGTCCTTCTGAAATGTTGAAAATTAAACTAAAGGTGGTTTTATTTTAATTTACAGTTAAATTAAATACGGTTTTATTTTCATTGCAGTTAAAGTATGCTTTATGTAATTACTTAAAAAATATATAATAGTAGGTTATCTAATGGGACCATGAGTGAATGTCAGGTCGGACTGCTACTAATGTAGGTCCACCCCAGGTTACGTAAGTGCATCTTAGTGCCCTCTATATGTTGAGCAACGTCACTGCTTGACTTAAATCATGCGGTAAAGCTTCTTTCTGTCAATTATCCAAGAACTGAAGCCAGTGATCCATAGAAAGTGGTGGGGATGAGCTAGTCTCTTGAAAAAAGTGCTGGATCCCCGGTCAAAATGGTGCCTATGGCCTGTACGGTACCTGATCCTCATTAAGATCCTTGTTCTTGTTTTTCAGTCTTTGGCAGGTATGGCTCCATTTAATCTCTCCAGCTTACTTTTAAGATATTCTACCCAAAAATCCCTTAGTTCATCAGATCAGTGTGTGTTGCTAGTTCCGTGAACCAGATGTAAGTCTTTATTGTTTATTTTGACTGTTTTTATCATTTTATGAATGTATCTTTTATATTTGTATTTCTGGTGTAAAGTATTTTGGGCATCATTGACTGGTAGTGGACAGTGCTTTATAAATAAATAAATGATGATGATGATGGAAGAGAACCTTTTTATCTCATTCAGTGCCATTTTCAAATTTCATATCCCCCTCAGTACCAGAGATATTGGGGATTTTTACTGATTTTTGAAGGCCCACAGAATATTTTGTCCTGTGACTGTGAATTCTGAAACCTTCATCACAAAGATTAGTCTTTCTTCTTTCAGCAGCAAAAAAAATGTTTCTACCTCTTTCTGTTATTTAGTAATCTGCAGTACAAAAGAGGAACTTTTACATGTTTCAGGACTAAAAGCTGAGATAAAGAGCGTTTTGTGTAAAGAGGTTTTTCAAGCAAATCAGTGATTTTGATGTAAATATTTCATGTTTCAATGATTCATGCAACATCTGAACTATGATTTACTACTATGAAAGTAAAAAATAAACAGTAAAAAAGTACTTTTGATAGTTTATTTTATGTCTAAAAAGAGTCATTTATTGACAATTTCAACATTTGAAAAAAATATAAGAAAAAAAGTGACAGATTTATGATTCAGATACTCTCTGTGTGTGTGTACGTGTGTGCGTGCATGTGCACGCATGAGTGAAGAAGTTAGTCAGCTAACCCCCCCACCCCAGCCATCAGTTCATCTATCAATACTTTCTGTGTGTTTTATTCAAAAAATCGTTCTTTATTTTGCTCCCTGCTGCCTTCAGAAGATCCTAACAGCAGATACTGGTCGGATAAATCCACCTCAGCTTCACTAGAATCACCAGAAGAACCTCAACATCTGGCTGATGACATCACAAGTCCCAAAATGACGAGCTGGATCAAAAACCGCGCCACCTTCGACACAATACTGGTTCCCGGTAGATCCGGTAGACACGCTGGAGGGATTTTATCCATGTAATAAACTCCACCACCTTCTCAATTCCATCAATTCTATACTAGTTTGTAATAACTCTGAACAACGAGATCACATCACAGCTGCTTCACAGACTCTGAATCTCTCTTCCGCATTCATCATCTCTCTCGTTTTGACTGCCTGGCTCCGCCCCCACTCCACATGCCTTTATAACAGGGTAAGAAAGGAAGATCTCACCCATAGAAGTGCACCACTGCCCCCTCCTGGATCATATGACTAATTACAGCATGTAACAAATTCATATTCAGCGAGCAGCTGCCCCAGAATGATTTGCAGGATTTAAGCCAATAAAAGCTGTAGAGACATCAAGACGTCAATGGCACTGAATGAATTATGATAATTTTTTTGTTATCTTTTCATCTCACTCTAGTTTTTTTTTAGCCAAAAAGTCAGGTAGAAGAAAAAAGGTCAGACATAGAAAATTGGTCGGTCAGAAATTTTTTTCCATGCCCTTCAGGGTTTCCGTACTCAGGAGGCGCTATGTGAGATTACAAAAAGCACCTTAGCAGGGGAAACATGCAATATCACGAGACATTGGGAGGACATCAAAACAGGGATGAGTGCATTGTGTAAAGTCAGTGTGGGTTTGTGAGGAGAATGTTACCTACATTTGCTTGGAGCAAAACAATCTCAGAAGTCTGCAAGATATCATGGCACTAGGATAAGCATCGACTGTCAGTGACGTGATAAGATTAGCATGCACTAACTGGATGGAATGCTGACACGAGTGATATGCGTCTGAAATGCTCCTAGTGGGGATTGACGAGCAGAGGAGGTCGCAACAAAACCGCAATGCGCAAGTCACGCACCCGGTAAGACAGATTGGGGCAGACTAAAGGAATTTCAAACAGTCTCAAATCCCTTTAGTTATTTGATTGCAAATCTGAAACAGTCGAATGAGTCCAAATTCACATTAAAACAAGCCAATCAATCTTTCACTTTTCGTCACCGATCCCAACCTTCTAGTCTAGGTTGGCACCAATCCTTCCATTGCGATCCAGCTGTGAGCCCAGCCTGCAGTTCTGCTCTAAACTCACATACAATTTAAGATGAATCTCCCCAAGTCTGAGAGCTGCCAAGGCACATCCATCTTTAGAATTTGTCAATACACCAGGTAACTGCCAGCTACAATCAGCACAAATCCTAGCATCAGTAATCCTAATATATAAACATTCTCAACGTCTCCGACAACCAGGACAGACAGGCACATCATCTTCCACTCGCCCCAGGGATCCATGATGTACTCTGCCGGGTGGTTCGAGTCCAGGCATGTACGCTCCCCCTTCTTGAGCCTCAGGGTTGAAAAAACTTTGTTCCATTGCACTAAGTGACCAAGTTATCAAATCCATTATTTGGGATTCGAAGATCATGCAAAAAAGATTCCTCTTATAGTTTTAAAAAATGTCCCAGTTACTTATTGAACTTTTTATTCAGGTGTGTTGTTTCTATTAAATTCAAATAATAACAAAATAAATAATCAAATTAATTAAATTCCCCTTTTTTTCTAGTAAAACGACTGATTTGTTGTTTATGTTCAATTGGGTATAAATTAGAAGTTTATGAGAATTTAAATAACCACATTCTGTTCTTTTTAAAAAAAAATTACACAGTCTCAACTTTTACAGCTTTCAGTTGTATTTGTTTCCTCTTCCTTTCTGTCCAGACTCAATCAGGCTGGTTGGTGGAATTAACCAATGTTCTGGTAGACTGGAGGTGAACTTTAACCAGTCCTGGTCCTCAGTGTGTGAAGATGTATTTGACCAGCAGGATGCAGAGGTGGTCTGCAGGGAGCTGGAATGTGGACCTCCTTCAGTCCTCCAGGGGGCGCTCTATGGAGACACAGAGGCTCCACTGTGGCGAAAAGAGTTTCACTGTGAAGGTAACGAGTCTGTTCTCCTGGACTGTAGAAGATCAGGTTCAGATAGAAACACCTGCTCACCTGATAAAGCTGTTGGACTCACCTGTTCAGGTAGAGGAGGAGCTGCAGATTTGATCCTGCTAACTGTTTTATTTCCTTTAATAAAGATGTTTCATTCTTTTCTCACATCAAGACAGTATCAGATTGGCAGGTGAGACCAGTCGCTGTGCTGGAACGCTGGAGATGTTCTTCCAGGGTCAGTGGAGACCGGTGGTTTACTGGAATAATTGGGACATGCTCCCAGCTGCTGCACTGTGTGTTCAGCTGGGCTGTGGTTCTATAGTTTCAACAAAAAGGTTACAGGAATCTTCAGACAGACCTGTGTGGTGGATCCAGTTGTCCTGTTTGCAGACAGGTTCTTTACTGAGAGACTGTGTATCAAGGGATTTCCGTGAAAGTGATCGGAGCCTAAAGATGATCTGCTCAGGTAAGTGAACACTTACATTATTTGTTGGACTTTGTAATGGTGCATTCACACCGGCCCAGAAGCATCAAGATTACATGTAAAGTCTATGGTAGAGTCCGTCAGAGTCTCTGTGGCGCTTTGTGATCGTTAGTAGCATCAGCTTTTCAAGCTTTTCTCGCATTTCAAGCATCAACGCTTGAAACACGAGCAACGCAGAAGTTCAGCTAGCTGAACCTTTGACGCTCTTGAAGTGACGCATCAACCAATCAGAGCGTCTCATTGTAGTGATGTCACTGCACGTGACTTGAATCAAGCAGGAACAGGAAAAACATAATTTCAAAAATGGAGGACAAACTTATCGCTGATGTACTTGACATTGACGTTGTCCAGCCTTATAAAGCAAATAAAGCCAAGCTCCATCCAGCAACAGAGGAAGCCCCGCCTACACATTCTTTTATGCTCAGAAGTGGCGGGTGTTACAACGTAACGTAACGTACAGGTGTCAAACTGGAAGCGTTGGGAGCGTTGCTTGATGCTTACAAAACATTATCAGGTTTGAAATATTTATAGTGAAACATCCATCCATCCATCCATCCATCCATCCACCCATCCATCCATCCATCCATCCATCCATCCACCCACCCATCCATCCATCCATCCATCCATCCATCCATTCATCCATCCATGACAATAGTGAGTTGGTCTGTTTACATTTTGGGAGAAACCAACTGAATCCAAAAGATCATTAAAAGTTATATTCGAACTATCATTCACAACATGAATATTGAAATCTCCCACTATAATGATAATAATCAGATTTCAACAATAGTTCTGATAAAAAGACTGAAAAGTCAGACAAAAACTCAAAGTAAGGTGAACGATATACAACAAATAAAATAGGTTCCTCTGATTTCCAATTTGGGTGAGAAAAACTGAGGGTCAAAAATTCAAAAGAATTATAATTAATCACTGGTCTGGAGCTAATCAATAGACCTGACTGGAAAATAGCTGCTACTCCTCCTCCTCGACCTGTTGCTGGAGGAACATGAAGATTAAGGTTGTTAGAAGTACAAGGTGGGCCATTTATATGGATACACCTTAATAAAATGGGAATGGTTGGTGATATTAACGTCCTGTTTGTAACACATTAGTATATGTGAGGGGGCAAACTTTTCAAGATAGGTGGTGACCATGGTGGCTATTTTGAAGTCGGCCATCTTGGATCCAACTTTTGTTTTTTCAATATAATTTTTTAATATAATTGTAAATAAACCTGTTGACTTTTTCACTTGAACCTGCTGTCCGTGTAAACACCTACCTGAGGTCATGACACTAATGGGTCACAAACAGGACGTTAATATAACCAACCATTCCCATTTAATCAAGGTGTATCCATATAAATGGCCCACCCAGTTGTTGATTCATTAATACTTGGAGGCTTGGAGAAACCAAACAGCAGCTTCACAAGTCAAGTCAAGTCCAGAGTCAAGTGTTTTTATTGTAATTTCAACCATGTACAGTATGTAGACAGTGAAACGAAATAGTGTTCCACCAAAGATCTAGTGGTGTTACATATAAAACATACAGAGAGCACGAGAAAAAATAGCATATAGTAAGTACTAAATTCCAGTTACAGCTAACTAGAGTACCAATCTAACACATAGAGTGTAACAGCGACTCACAACAAGACAAGACAGACAGCACAGAGACAAGACAGGGCATAACTTATTAAGCTAAAAATGAAAACACTGTAAACAATAGAAATAGTGTAAACAATAAAAACAGTGTAAACAGCATATGTCTTAAGCTATTTCCAAGAAAAAGTGTCCAGAAGGGTATAAACAGTGTAAACAGCAATATATAAACAGTGCAAATGGTACAGAAATAATGAATAATGTACTATAATGTCACTATATGCGTATGTACATACTAGCAGCCAGGTAATAGTATCTTGCAGGATACGAACAGTCTAAACTGCAAGATAAGAACAGTAAAGTAGTGCAAATGGTAATTAGAATACTATATTGTATCATAATATATACTCACAAAAGAATGGCACAACACAGAAGAGCGAATACATCAGGACAGGAATCAGCAGTACACCTACACCTCAAGGACAAAGGACACTCTTTTGAGGACAATAATGTCCATATTTTGGGACAGGGAAGATAGACTGTTTGAGAGAGGAGTAAAAGAAGCAATCTACTGTATGTAAAACATGAAAAACCATCATGAAACAGAGGAGGAGGCCTCAGCTTTCACAACTACACCGCAGCCCTTAGTCGTCTTCCCAGGTGGTTTCACAGAAACTCACACCTCAAGGCATGTGATCAGGACAGAGGCCAGGCTGGCTTTGATAGGGACCTGATGGGTCATCAGGCTCTACGACCCTATTTGGGAATGAACTGAGGGATAGTCTGGGCCCCTGACGAGCTACTATTATAAAAACAATGACCTTGTTAGTTGCTCCTAGGTGTGGTGTTTTTGGTTAGAGTTCATAAACCTGCTACTCCCCAATCCTTATTCCAGAACTGAAGAAGCCTTTTGGATGAAAGGTGAGACATTTAAAAAACAACACAACAGTCCAGTTGTTTTTATTAACCTTTTACAAGATGACTACGTCCTGGACGAATGAGAACCTACAGAAACGTAAGACAAAAGAGATCCATATGATGATCAGTTATCAAATCAGTAACTACAGAGATTTAGATGAAAGAGATCTAATATTCAATAATACCCATCTAATGGTTTTAGTTACAGGTTTCAGAACAGTAACAGTTTTTATTTTAATCAGATTTTTATGATTTATTGTTCTGGAACTGATAGCTTATTTAATTTGGACCATGGTTGAGCAGAAAGGAAAGTGGGAGGGTAACATCAGAGAAGCTGCAGAGAGGTGTGTAAGACTACAACTCTGCTTCCTGGACTGAACCCTGGACCCTGAAAAACCTTGAAATTCTTTACATAAAAATAATGAACAGAACCATTGACAAAGAACATCCCTGACTGAGGACAACACATACCAGAGACAGGTCTGACTTAATGCCGGCAACATGAACCAAGCTCCTGCTGTGGTCCCACAGCCCATAGCAAAGGACCCCATGGTCCCAGAGCACCCCCACAGGACACCATAAAGGACACTGTCAAAGCTCCCCTCCAGATGCACAAAGCACATGTGGACTTGTTGGGTGAACTCCCATGAACCCTCAAGCACCTCGAGGTGTGAGGGTATAGAGCTGGTCCAGTGTTTTACAACTGGCCATGGTAACAAATCTGTACTTGAGTTGTTGTTGCACTCTTCTTTTTACAGAAAAAACAAGCATTTATTTCTTTTTGTTTCTTTGTTTAACCAGGTTTGTTGGTTGAAGCGAGTATCTTCCTCTTTTCCTTCACTGATGGGGTCTCCAAAGCCATAAAACAGGGGTCTAAAGTTTCCATTGGCTCAGATTTCAGCATCATGTGCTCCATCAAACCTCAGTACCAAGGCGGTTCCTTCCAGCTCATCTTCATCACCTCCAACTCAACTCAGAACTACTTTCTGCCTGCTGCCAATCACTCCGCCCACTTCCTGTTCTCTGCTGCAGACCACTCCCACCAAGGAAACTACAGCTGTGTTTACCACCTTGATGTTTTCAACCATAACTTCTCCTCTAAGAGCCCGCTGCTCAGTCTCACTGTCTCAGGTAACTTCATGAGGTGATCCTAGTCCAGGTTCAAACAAAGTCAACAAGACAATTCAAGAATCTTCTGTTTTGAATGGATTTATCTTCTTAAAGGTTGAATATAAAAACATTTTTTATAAAAAGCAATATTTTAATAACATAATACCTCCACGGGGTGTTTAGAGAGGTGCAGAATGAAAATACACTATATTCTTTAGAAATTATATTTAAAGTAAAATATAATAAAATATTAATTTTGACGGGCATGACGTTGGCATTTTGTTTACATCTACCAGCCAATAGCTGGCAGAGCAGCGGGCACCATTGTGGGTTGCCTAATACGGGGAAAAGTCCATAATAGCGAGGCTGGTACTGTGGGCGGGTGGGGTCTTTGGGTCAAGAAGTTGCTTTAGAGTGCTGGGGATGTCGTTGTCCTTCTCGATGGAAGAACTACTGGAGAAGATCAGGGACCAGAATTTTAGGCATTGGAGCGCATGTGGGGGTTGTGAACCTGCCACCCCGGTGGTTGAATGTCTTGTTATGTTGTTGTGGCTGTGGCAGCCACAAACCAGATGTTGTTGTGATGTTCATGTTCCATATTCAACCTTTAACACACTTTATTGTCTTCTTGTCCATGAAATCCAAGTAAACTGTGAGGTCTGACATCAAAACAAAGTTTACAGAAACATCAAGAGGAAAGTTGATTTAGAATATTTGAATCTGCTGCAACATGATCATGAATGTGTTGAATTCAGTTTCAGGTTCTTTGACTGATTTGATCATCAGACTAGTTGTTGTCCTGCTGGGGATGATGGTCTCAATCCTGGTCCTCTACTTCTACTTCAAGGTACTATACGTATCATGCATGGTATATTCAGTTAGAAAAGTTCTTGCAGTTCTTCTAAAAGCTGATAATGTGTGTGAGCAGCAGCAGGCTGATGGTTCCAGAGCTGAAGGCTGCAGAGAGGAGGAGACTGCAGCCTCCAGGAACGAGGAGAGCAGGATCTTCATCTCACATTCAGATCAATAAACAGTGACATGTTTCAGACGGCTGTTAGCTCCAGATGTGAAAGACCCTGATGGCATTTAAACCAAGATATTACAGAGTGTGGAGGTTTCAGGAGCAAGAAGGTCCTCAGCTTTCACACAATGTTTAGCAGATAACAGAGAAATAATCCACAGTTTTTATTATTATTTGTTCAGATTGCGAATTTAAGCACATCTGAGCAGAAATTATGTGTCTGAAAATGTGATTTATAGATGTCGATCTAGAGCTGGTGAACAATGACTCAGTCAAATATTTCTGATGTTTATGATTCTGTTATTATTGTTTCTTCAACATGAATTTACATGTTGTGTTCATATGAAGTTTAGGAAAGTAAAATAAATACATAAATACATTCTTCTTTCTATCATTTTAATGTAAAATTGATTGAAGTGTATTTCCTGTTCCAATAAACATTATAAAGTTTGATTATCATGTAAAAACATTTATTCTTCAAATTCAAACTCTTAAAGACACCCTTCCATTAAACACAGTTTTTCTGAGGTTTCTGTTGAATATTTTAGCTCCACAGGTGTTCTTACCTTCATAGTGGGTGAAAACAGGTCAACAACTTCTCTTTCAGTTTTAATCTCTCAAACTACGCAGGTGGTGATAAAACCAGAGTTCTAACGGCCTGTTTCTGTTTCATCACAACTCCTTTGTTTGTTAGTATTCATCAGCTCCCACAGTTGAAACCACGCCTAGCATGCTGCTGGCTAAAAGCTGTTAGCATAAAGACGTAGCAAACTGGAAGACATGACCTCTGCTGTTGCCATGCGCAGCAGGGCAGGAAACAGTATACCTTGCTCTCATAGGCTAGTTTGTTATCCAATCAGAGTCCAGCAAATTCGAATAATGAATATTAATGTGTTGCTTCGGCGCCTCTCATCGCGGCATCCTGGCCACCAGGGCTTGACATTAACTTTTCTGTTCACCAGCCACTGTGGCTAGTGGTTTTCCAAAGTTACTAGCCACTCAGCATTTTCACTAGCCACAATTTTGTTGTTGAGAAATTATGTTTAATATGATTAAAGCTGACTATGGCGTTGTAAAGTTTACTTGACCTAGATTTACAAAATTTTTAAATGTAAATGACCCTTGTACACACTCATATCAAGACTATGTAAAAATGTTTAACACTACAGGTCATTATCAAGTATTCAGCTCAGATAAGGTTCTGTGTAAAGCTCCTTTTATATGAAAAATTTTTGATAACCATTCTCGACCTGCTGTCTTCCACTTTTCGTTAAACGACCTTTTCTTTTTCTTTGTCTCTCCTTCCTTTGTTTCTTCTTCATGTTTTCTTTTTGTTTGATCTTCGGGTTTCCTGACGCCTTGAATGTGCCGCCACATTATCACCCCCACTACTTCACAACTGTTGTCCACAGGGACCGGCTGTCTAAAGTGACGTTGGTCACGAATGGACCAATGAGCAAACACTGTGCGCAGGCAGTGCTCATGGGAGTTGTAGTGTCTTAGTCTCACATTGCAATTCGTTTATTATTTCAGATGTCATTTGAGAAAACTACAATAAAAAAATGTATATAAAATTCAGCCCGCCAAAAGTGGCTAGTCGGAGTGGCTGCGTCACCCGCCACTGCTGAAATTCACCCGCATTTGGCGGGTTGGCGGGTGTTAATGTCAAGCCCTGCTGGCCACCCTCCAGACCTTCGGCGCCTCTCATCGCAGCATCCTGGCCGCCCTCCAGACTTTGGGCGCTTCGCAGCGCGGCATCCAGGCCGCCCTCCAGACTTTGGGCGCTTCTCAGCGCGGCAACCAGGCCGCCCTCCAGACTTTGGGCGCTTCTCAGCGCGGCATCCAGGCCGCCCTCCAGACTTTGGGCGCTTCTCAGCGCGGCATCCAGGCCGCCCTCCAGACTTTGGGCGCTTCTCAGCGCGGCATCCAGGCCTCTAGGCCGTCCTCCGGACTCTCGGCGCCTCTCCGTGGGGGCCTCCTGGCCATCCTCCGGACTCTAGGCACATTTCTGTGCGGTCTCCTGGCCGTCCTCCAGACGGTGGCACCTCTCTGTGTGGCACCCCGGACTATGAACACTTTCTCAACGCGGCCTCTGGCCTCCCTACAGACTCTCTGCACCTAGAGCGCCCTATAGTTTCCAGGCTTTGAACTTTGTATGTGGTAGCCTGGTTTTTGGGTTTTGATCTGATTAAGCCTTAGTTTTGTCCCTCCTTCCTTACCTCCCACCTCCCGCCCGTGTTGGGGTTTTGCACCTGGATTTTTTTTTTTGGTCTTGGGATTTTGTTTTGGGGACGTCGGGTGCCGTCCCTTGAGGGGGGTGTCCTGTCAGGTCTTGGGGTTTTTGTTGTTTGTTTACTTTATTCTGTAGCGTTGGGTTTTCTAGTTTTCTGGTATTTTGTTTTCTCTCCCTCTGTTATCTGGGTTTTAGGTTTAAGTATAGCTGTTGTTCAGTTATCCTCAAGTTCAAGTTTCACGTTTATTTATTTATAAAGCGCCAGTTCATGACAAAGTCATTTCAAGGCACTTTACAGAAAAATCAACCAATTAATAATAAAATATTTTCTATCTAAGGAACCAGCCGATTGGGCTGAATTGTTATTTCAGCGCAATCCTCCATCCTGAGCAGCACGATTGGCGACAGTGGAAAGGAACGACTCCCTTTTAACAGGAAAAAACCTCTAGCAGAACCAGAACCAGAACCAGAACCCGGCTCAGGATGGGCGGCCTTCTGCCTTAGCCGACTGGGGTCTGAGCTGACAGGAAAGAGACAAACACCGATGGATTTTGGCCAGTCGTCATGTCTATAGAAAGATAAACAGAGAAACCCTCCTGTGTCTTAGTTTTGTTATGTTTTAGTTTCCTAGTCATACATTCCGGTTTTGATTTTATTTTGATACCGTTTGTATTTCCTGTCTGCCCATAGGATGTCTGAGGTTCCTTGATTATGTTTCGTCATTTCCTGTGTTCCCAGGTGTGTCTTGTTATTGATTAGCTCCTCTGTCTCATTCACTCCCAGTGTTCTCAGGTGTTCTGTGTTTGTAATCAGTTTGGTGTTTGTATTTAAACCTCTTGTGCCTGTTAGTCAGTGTTGGGTTGTTGTCACAAACCTTGTAGTCCCAAGCCGAAGTCTGTCACAATTCTTGCATGTCCCAAAACCTTAGTCTGTCGTTGTCCCCGTCCCTAGAGCATCTCTCTGGGGTTTTGAGTGCCTCTGCGCTGGCCGTCTGCCACGCCATTTAGAGGACTCTTCTGTCACAGGTTCCTCTTGTCATTGTCTCATTAGCTCTCAGTTTGTCTTAGTCCTCAGTCACCGTCTCAGATCACCTTATCTGGATTATGGTTTTTTCCCCATGGATTACTTTTGTTGTTTTTTCATCTCTGGACTTTTCATCTGTTTCTCATCCCTCATGTAAGTTTGTTTTGCTGCCCCATCAGCATTTTTGTTCTCATTAAACTTTTAGTTGTACTTTAGTTTTGTTGTCCTCCTCACTGCATTTGGGTCCAACATACAAACCTTTAAAAAACGTGACAAAGACACGCTTTGAACTCGCCGACTCATGGTCACGTGGTTCATGGAGCTCTCAATAGTTCCAAACATCCTAGCGCCGTAAGTCAGATTGAACGGCGTAGGGCGGGAAAGATCACAAAATTGAACCACGTGACTTCCGCATTCCTTTCTTTCCATTGAAGTCTATGGGAGTGTCATAATTCTCTCTTTTAAAGGCCCTGGTTGTAGTCATTTTAATTACAAAATTAAAAAATAAATAAATCCGATTCCACTTGACAGACCCGGTCAAAACGTACATCATTATTTATCATTTAAATTGCGGTACAGCATGTGTGATTCAGGGTGTAAGACAAAGTGGACCAGAAAATAACTTTTATCGCTTCATTGACTTTCATTCATTATTTTTTCGTCCAGGGGACCCATGGGCCGACCGGAAGGGGAGGAGACTGTGGCTCCCCATTGAGAAACAATACACAGACGTTCTCTCTTCCTGTTTGTTACATTATGCTAACAGCTTTTAGCCAGCAGCATGCTAGGCGTGGTTTCAACTGCAGGAGCTGAGGAATACTAACGAACAAAGGAGTTGTGATGAAACAAATACAGACCGTTAGAACTCAGGAGAACTCGGGTTTTATCACCACCTGCTAGTTTGAGAGATTAAAACTGAAAGAGAAGTTGTTGACCTGTTTTCACACCCACTATGAAGGTAAGAACACCTGTGGAGCTAAAATATTCAACAGAAACCTCAGAAAAACTGTTTTTAATGGAAGGGTCTCTTTAACATGTAAATTTATCGCACATAATCATGCCTTATTGTGACACATTATCGTGCATTAGCCAGTCTTATCATCATAAGGTCATTGTCCCTCATCATGCATCATGAGTATGTATCGTTTTGTCTGATGTTGTTTTTGTTCATATTTTAGAAGTTGATTTGTTATATAATTAATTTCTGTGTTTCATTTAAAATCAAGTTTCCACAGGTTGTTTGTGCTGAATTCTGTAAGAAGCTCTTTGTTAAATATGTTTTTATTGTTTAAACTGATGGATTTTAATAATTTGAACGTTTTTCCTTCTTATAAAGTGTTAATTTGTAATCAGGTGAGTTTGTTAACTGTTCAGTCTTTTGGATATTTCTCACTTGCTGTGTGATTTAATAAAAGCATTCTGTGTGCTGACAGTGTGTGAGCGCGCGTTCATGATCCCTTCATTTTCATTGGTTGCTGAAACTTGTTGGCCCTTTTCCCATTCCAATAAAAGCTCCCTGTAAGAACCGGAGTGCGCTCTCTCCCCGCCTTTTAGAACCCACCCGGCGCCCGGTCCGGACTGGTCCATCGACTGTGAGAGTCGCTTTGCTTACACGTAGGCGAACAGAACCTCCTCCGAATCTGAGCGGAACCGTCCTTCCCCGCACTCTGCCTGAATGCTGTGGGGTTGTTCTGTTGGGCTGAGCGGGTCCAGCCTCCTCTGCAGAACGTTGGACCTTCTAGACATTTTCCACATTTCTACACACGTGGTTCTGGACTGGATTCTGGAGAGGCTTCTGTCCTTTGGGTTTTTGTTTATTCTGGCACTCTGTTGGTAGTTTCGTGTTTTCATGTCATCTTTAACAGGAACGGTACCGCGGATGATGCACCCGGTTCCGGGACAGAACCAAACTCGGACTGGATTCCACCTGGAAGGTAGGCTTCATGTGACCAGCAGCTGGGAGATACGGAAGCCCGTAAGGCCGAACAAGCAGCTGATTCAAAAACTTATCAGCTCCAGAAAAAAAGTAAAATTAATTTAATTTCAAAAACTAATTTAAAAATCAATTAAAAAATATGTAGCTACTCACTAACTGAGGGTTTGGATGATAAAGTTAAGTCTGGGTCTGAGACCTGTAATCAGTAGAAGCAGCAGATCAGATCAGAACATCAATTATTTGAATCAATAATTTATCATAAACAGTCGGTTAATATTATGATCAATAAATAATTAATGATTTTGAACGAACAAGAGATAAATGAACCTAAAGGACCCGACGGACTCTCGGGTTCAAACTGAAACCCAGACTGGCTTTAAAATCTAATGTGGTCTTCTTTAATCCCGTCGTCTGTCCACAGTACCCACTCCACTGGGACAGGGGCGGGTCAACCAGCTCGGAGGGGTCTTCATTAACGGACGTCCTCTACCAAATCATATTCGGCACAAGATCGTGGAGCTGGCCCACCACGGGGTTCGGCCCTGCGTCATCTCCCGCCAGCTGCGGGTCTCCCACGGCTGCGTGTCCAAGATCCTCTGCCGCTACCAGGAGACCGGCTCCATCCGGCCCGGAGCGATCGGCGGCAGCAAGCCGAGGGTGAGACGCTGTTAGAGGCCAGTTAAAAACAGCCGACACTGTTAGGGGTTGAAGCAGGGCGCGGGGCCAATTTATCTGCATCTGATGTGAGGAGACTCTATATGTTGTTGAAACAATCTGCAGCAAGTCGCGACGCAGCAGGTGGAGAGACGGATAGAGGAGTTCAAACAGGACAACCCGGGAATGTTCAGCTGGGAGATCCGGGAGAAGCTGCTCAAAGACGGGCTGTGTGACAGGAGTACGGTGCCTTCAGGTGAGGCCTCCTCCAGGCCGGGGCTTTAGGGCCCCCTTTCCGGGGCGCCGGGGCTGCACGGCCGCTAAAAACGCAAAAAAACACCCAAACATATATCACTAGGCCTGTTTGAATTACAGTAAAAAATAAATTATTTCTGCAACGTCTAATTTGATGACAGACGCCTTAACACATTAATTTCTGATTGTTTCTTTTGATTTATGTAAATAACGTATTTCAGTGATAATAATCAATTATTATTATTATCAGTATTTTCTTTATTAAGGCTATTTTTAATCTATCCATTTTCTATAGGTACCCCCTTGTTTCTACTCAAAGTCAAGAATTATTATTATCTTTGTTAATGTTATTATTATTGTAATTCTTATAGTTAAAATAATTGTATTATCACTGTTAATGTTATTGTTTTTATTATCGCTTTTATTATTTTGATTTTTTGTCATTATGATCATTATTATTGTTGTTGTCAGTATTTTAGGATAACCCTATTATTTAAATAATAATAATAAAAAATATTACTACTAATAATAATAATTATTATTATTATCTTTATAATTTGGTTACTGCTATTGGAAGCCTGTTTTTAACGGAAGCTGCTTGTTTGTTTGCAGTGAGTTCAATCAGTCGAGTCCTTCGAGCACGATTTGGAAAAAAGGATGACGAAGAGCATCATGACAAAAGGGATGAAGATGGAGAAATAAAAGCGAAACACAGCATTGATGGAATTCTAGGAGACAAAGGTAGGAAGATAAAAACTGGTCCAAAAAATTCTTCTTGAATTCAGCCTGCAGAGCAAAACTCAAAGAAATGCTTTAAAAAGCTCACAGAGAGAATGTGCTGAATTATTCATGTCTGGGATGCGTTTGTGTGTGTGTGTGTGTCTGTGGAGGGTGTGTGTGTGTGTGTGTGTGTAGGGGGTGTGTGTGTCCCGCGGTGCTGTTTAAACACTCTCTTGATGCTGATGGAAAACCGATTTAGCTGTCAGTATCAATTACACGCGGCCTGACAGTGAGCTGCTGGAGCAGAGGGCCTCAGAGGCCTCGCAGCACAACAAAACCTCCACAGACTGAATACAGAAATAATTCCAGTGATTTATATTAAACATATTATTTTTAAAGCAGACTGTGAGACAGATGGAGAAGTGGGTTTGTTCTTTAGGTCCTCGGCTGAGATCCTGGTCTATCTGAGCGCTCGTCTCTCCGCCGTGTCGTCCTTTCAACATCCTGTTGTCATCAGGCCTGCTGTGTGATAATTGAAGGACTGAGCCTCTTACAGCTGGTAATGAAAGTGGCGTGTGATGAATGGGCATTTGTGTTGTAGAAGGGTGTAATAGCTCAGAGGCCTGCTAAGAAATATATTTATCCCCTATCAGAGCTCACTCTCACTCTTCCACGTCTGTGTTGAGTTAAAAGGCTTTAAAGCAGATTAAACAGCCTTTTATTTCATTTCACCTCTCGGAGTCTCTCTGCGTGCTGCATCACAGACGCAGCGGCGGCTCGGCAGGTAGAGCAGGTTGTCTGGTAACCGGAGGGTCACCGGTTTGATTCCTGCTCGGTCTGGATATCTTCACCTGCCTTGCCTGTTGGGTGGTGGTCAGAGGGTCCTCTGTGTGTCCCGGCTGTAGCTACAGTGTGTAGTTTATCACCAAACACGTGGGTGGGTGAGTGAATGAAGCGCGTTGGGAGCATCTGACCTAAAAAATGTGCTGAAGAAGAATTTATCATCTTTTCATTCAGTTACTATTAAAATAATAAAAAAACATGTTTTATCTAAAATAACAAACAGATAAATAATTATTTAGATCAACACGTCAGAAACTCTTAAACATGTTAGTTATTCCTCAGTCTAATACCACATACACACACACATGCACATACACATGCACATACATACACACACGAATGCACATGCACGCACACACACACATACACACACACACACATGCACATACACACGCACGCTTGCACGCACGCACACAGACACACAAATAAACAAACACACGCAAGCACGCACGATTGCACATACACACATGCACGCACACACACACACACACAAGCATACACACATGCACACACACAAATAAACAAACACACGCACGATTGCAAACACACACACCCACACACCATCCTTACCAGGTATCTTCTTCATGAAACCCATCAAGAGAGAACCAGGTGTGTAACACAGTAATAAAAACACAGCGTGGCTGTTTTGAAGAATCTAAAATATTAAATATGTTTTGAGTTAATTTGCGCTAGTTTGTTTATCACATAATTTTATGTGTTTATTCATAGTTTTGTTGAATCTAAAATGTCATAAATACAATAGTCATAACAATAAATAAAAAAAACATTAAATAATAACGTGTGTCCAAACTTTAGGCTGGTAGTTTATATCACATTAAACAACTGAAGATGCCCCAAAGTCCCGCCCATTAATCATCAAATACAGGTGAGATAAACAATATGTCCTTTAATGTTAGACCATAAATAAGATCTGGATGCAATCAGTCAATAAAATAAACTAGATTTATAATATACAGTAATATATAACAATAAAGAAATGACATTTATAAACATTGATAATTGTGATTTCAGTCTGTACCCAAGAGAAAAGCTACATAGTAACAGTAAGTAAATCCTTTTAAAGTTTCTCGTCTCTGTGAAGTTTGTATGTGTGAGAGAAGGTCTTTCTATCATGAAGCAACAGAATCACGGTCCAGTTTTCAGTTTGGATATCAGAACATCTAAACATCTGGTTGTTTAACTTCAGTCATCTGAGTGAAAATGAATTATGTGAAATATCTTATAAATAAAACAGAGTCAGACCATCATGAACAGTAACAACAACGTTAAACCAGTTCTGTATCTGACAGAAAGTCGGTGGAGGGGTAACACGCCCCACTTCCTGGTTCCTATCACAAACCCAGCCACATTTAAACCAACCACATACAGTGAAGTGAGACCTGATGGAGTCCTTCATATAAAGACTAATGGTGCGTTCACACCGGCCCAACCGTCAACGTCAGAAGCCTCGAGTTCACATGTAAAGTCTATGATGGAGTCCGTCAGACCAGCGTCAGTCTCTGCGTCGCTTTTCAAGCGTTTCAGATGTTGACACTTGAAACGCGAGCAACGCAGAAGTTCAGCTAGCTGAACTTTTGATGCTCTTGAAGCGGCATGTCAACCAATCATAGCATCTTATCGTAGTGACGTACCTGACTGAAGCAGGAAGTCTTCAAACAGGGCGCAGGACAGACGGAAGTAGCGCTGGAAGCTAACCTCATCCATATGTAGCTCCTGGAGCAAATGGTTTAACTCCTCAAACTCAGAACACATCTGAAGAATGGAGTGTATCTACAAACGGAGTAAATAAAGCCAAGCCACTCTCTCAATATGATCCGCCATAGCTCAGAACATCCGATAACAAAGGAAGCCCCGCCTACGCGCTCTTTTTAACAGTCAGGCGTTACAAGCTTCAACTTTCAAGCATCAAACTTGGAGCGTTATGAACGTTGCTTGACGCTGACAAAGCGGCCGGTGTGAACGCACCATTAGACAGTCCCTCCAGTATTTCGCGATGTTGCGATCGCAACTATTAATGCAACTTCAATGAAACTCCGCGAAATCAGGGCACTCGTGCAACTTCCTCCAAACACCGCAACTTTCCAGCAACTTTCCTGAAAAAACTAGTCGTTCGTGCCTCTTCCCTAATGTTTCTGTTAGTTTTCGCACAAGTACTTTCTGCGGAGGCAGGAGAACGTTAGCGGAGGCTTGGCTTAGCTTTTCGGAACAGAAGAAGAAGAGAACCCCTATGTCACTTCCTGTCTTTATCCTGTGCCTGGAGAATGGAGACACGAGTGACACGGGTGACAATAATAAATCACATTTGCCAACAAAAATATCGGCAAGAGACCGCATGCGCTAAACAGTTCCCAACGCTGCTTCACGAGAGCGGGGGTAAATGTTTTTGTTCAAAGTGCGATGTTGTTATTGAACACAAGCACAAGTCATTTCAGAGGTGCAAAACACAGAGACTTCAAGAAAACATTAAAAATCATGAGACTTCAAGCAAACACACACCCCCTTCGACAAGTTACTGTGACCGAAGCGACTGCCTCCAGAGCGATAGTGACCACAGAACAAAAAACTTAATTACTTACAATGCCATTGTTTGTATTATAAAATAAAATATAGGAAACATTATTTTGTTGTTTATTGTTTCAGTATTTTAAATTACCATTATTCTAAAGTGGGAAACATCTTTTTTAGTTTACATATTTCTCTAAACTCATTTAGACTCAGCAATGCACAGCTAGTGAATTAGCTTTTTGGACTCATCCTGGACAAATTCATGTTGTTTTAATAATGGAAATAAGATTTTACATTCAGTTTGGACATCATAAGATCAGATAATTATGATAGGAAAAAAAAAATCGCAACTTTTTGAAAAACAGGCCGCGAAATCTGGTGTTTTTCTCCGCAACAATCATTAAAATTGCACGTGAAATCCTGGAGGGACTGATTAGAGTATTCTGATCATGTTGTGATAAAGGTGTGTGGAACCTTTCCAATACCTACCTGGAAAACACTCGTTTATTACAACTGAATTTAGAAGAGCTGTGGAAATATTTCTTACTGAGGATCAGCTGAAGGGCCTAGATGTGTGTGGGGGGGTGTTCTATTAGAGTCCTGTCCCCTGGACCTACCATTCACGTCTACCTGCTTCTTCCTTTTCAGGGTCACAGGGGTCTGGTGCCGATCTCCAGTAGTCTTTGGTACACCCTGGACAGGTCGCCAGTCCATCTCAGGGCCCATTCACGTCTATTCAGTCTTAATTATATCGAACTGGGTCGTAACAAAAGTCATTTCAAGACACTTTACTGAAACATTAAGTTCATTTCACCAGATTATCTTTAACACATTGATCAATAATAAATAATAATCAGATTCAGTAAGTTATAAGATGCAGCTGGTGTTGAATCATCCCAACCAGAACGATCAACATGATAAAAAGGTTTTACTTCATTAAACATCAGAAACGTTTCTGTTTTTTAAACATCAGGATGACTTTGTTTTTTTTCTCTCCATCCTAAATGGCTGTATGTTTCTGCATCTTGTGTTTGTTTGCTTCAAAATTAAGACTCATTTAGGTGCCATCCACACAGAAACAGCATTTTAGGAACCTTAAAAGAATATTTTTCAACAGAGGTAAAAGAAAACCTTGAAACTCCACCTCTGTTTGTGTAGACAGCCAAAATGCAACATTTAAAGGTACAGTATGTAAGAATTAGACTTTTGTTGTCAAATCGTTCATGTAGAAAAACAAACCTGTCCTCTCTCAGCCAAACCCCCACCCCCCCCCCCCCCGATGTTTCTGCTGGGTTGCCAGTTCCAATGTTGATCCTGGTTTAGTTTCTCTTGTATTAGTTCAGTTTTTGGGAAGGATGTGGTGGTTTCTTATGGTGCGTTCACACCAGCCACTTTGTCAACGTCAAGCAACGCTCATAACGCTCCAAGTTTGACGTTTAAAGTTGAAGCTTGTAACGCCTGCCAGTCAGAGCGCATAGGCGTTAAAGCTCGTAACGCTTGACCGTTAAAAAGAGCGCGTAGGCGGGGCTTCCTTTGTTATCGGATGTTCTGAGCTATGGTGGATCATATTGAGAGAGTGGCTTGGATTTATTTACTCCGTTTGTGGATACACCCCATTCTTCAGATGTGTTCTGAGTTTGAGGAGTTAAACCATTTGAAGCTACATATGGATGAGGTTAGCTTCCAGCGCTACTTCCGTCTGTCCCGCGCCCTGTTTGAAGTATTCCTGCTTCATTCAGGTACGTCACTACGATGAGACGCTCTGATTGGTTGACATGCCGCTTCAAGAGCGTTATGAAAGTCAAAAGTTCAGCTAGTTGAACTTTCTGCGTTTTGAGCTTTTCAAAAGTTTCAAGCGTCAACGCCTGAAAAGCTTGAAAAGTTGACGCTCATGACCCTCACAAAGTGCCGTTGACGTCTGTCTGACGCCCGTCCACCAGAGACTTTACATATAAACTTGCTGCTTCTGACAGTTGGGCCGGTGTGAACGCACCATTAGGTTTACTACAAGTTACCTCAGGGCTGCTTCTTTTACTCTTTGCTGCTGGTCGTTGTGGAATTCCAGCTGCTTGTGTTGAAGACTTGGCAGCCTTGCAGACTCACATGTGATTCGTTATGGAACCAGGAAGTCTGGACGTGTAAATAATGATTCTGGTCTGGGTTAGATTTTATAAAATGACAGAAACTAGACTGAGATCCAGATCTGTTACTGTCATCATCAGTGGGACTGTTGGGTTAGTATTTACCTGTAACATTCTTACATACTGTAGTTTTAATAAAAAACATGTCTGGTATTATATCTTTTCCTCATAAGCTCTTTCCTCTAAACATATGAATCTGTGGTACCAAACGGTTTTTCTCCCCTTCTTTAATTTAGTAAATCAGATTATTATGTCTAATAATACATAAAACTTTAAATTATTTTGAAACTTAGATAAAAGTGAAGTTTAAAAGGTTTATTGGAAGAACACATATATGTGAAATTCAATGTGCTGGAACCAGAACTCAGTTTGTCAACAAAGGCATGAAATCCTGTGAGAACAGAGTAAAACTGAGCTGAAGCAGAGATCCGCCCCGCAGCACCTCCTATTCACACAACTCTGTATTATTCTGTCTTTGTTCCAGTTCAGCTCCAACACAATAGTATTTAGTCACAATAAATTGTAGCGTGAGCAGCAGAAATGTTGTGTGTGCTGAGAAGAGCTGCTTTCTGGTTGGAAGGGAAATATTAGCCAGAACCTTTTCATACTTACGCCTGCTGGAAAACGAGGCTACGCAGTCTCACTGAACGAGACACTCGGGTTGCGTTAAATTATCACAGGCTGGTCAGAACGAGCTGAACTCGTCCTTCCATCTTTATGCATTATGTTTGAGCAAATTGTTGATATTAAACTCTTATTTCAAGGCTCAGAAAATATAAATTATCTGTGAGATTAAAAGTTTATAAATAAAAACTGCTCTCTGTCAGATTTGTCGCAGATGCAATAGGAAGAAATATTCTATATTTGAAAAGCCCTCAGACAACAGCAGGTTTAAATCAAACAGCTGCAGAAAGGCTTTAAGAGCAGTAGAATAATCTCACTGTAGAAGAGACAAAAAACAATCGTCTCAGAGAACGGTTCCTCTGATCAGGAAACAAATTAGTCATTTACATTTTCTTGTGAAGTCAAACTAGATGAATTTAGAAGTTTTGACCAATCAGTGTCTCTTAAAGGTCACTTTGAAATACTGGTACCAAAACATTTTCATCATTTGAGAAATGCTTTCAAGCTAAGAAGGTTGTTGTTGTTGAAACATGAGATGGTTATTAATGTTTTTATTCCCTCTGGTGTAGATTATTGTGTCAGAACGTCAGAGTCTTCAGTCTCCTTCAGCTGATCAGAAAGTCTGCAGTGAAGCTTCAAACAGGAACCAACAGAAAAGCTCACATCACTCACATTATCTTCCATTATCTCTCATTTTTAGATCATATATAATTTTATTTTAATTATCGTTCTTGCTTCATATGTTTTTGTCTTATAATTAACTCCACCAGGAGGTCATGTTTTCATCTGGGTTTGTTTGTCTGTGTCTGTTAACAAGATAACTCAAAAACATCTGGATGGATTTTGATGAAATTTTCCGGATGGGTAGGAAATGGTCCTAGATTTTGGTGTTGATCTGCTGATAAATCTGCTGTCGGGGATTTAGATGAGATGTATTCCTGGATCCAGACAGGAATCACTGACAGAAATAAATGACTTCATAAGTACTAAATGTAGATGTTCTGACTCAGTGGGTTGGAGTGATTCAGGTTTCCAAAAAGCTCTTCTTCATTAATATTCCTGTTTTTTCATCTGAATCCAAGCTGATGTTTCAATTAGAGCGTCTCTCCTCAGAGAAATGAACAGAATCAACACTGATTCTCAAAATTAATTCTAAATTAAATGAACAAAGATTCCAAAAGCCCATTTTGTTTTAAACAGACATTTTTATTTCCCTTCTGTTAATGAAAGGAACTCTTTCTAATAAAGGAAGAGTTTCTACTTCCTGTTTTTGTCTTAGTAACTCAGAGAAATAATTTGTCCTATGCATCAATCATTAGTTTATGTTTTTGTGTGATAAATCAGTTTCCTGTGTTACTGTCACAGCTTGTCGTTGTGTTGTTCGTCATCCTGCTGCTTGGAGGTTCAGTGCTGACCCACTTTCTGCTCAGGGATCTAACGCTGCCCTGCGAGCTCCAGCAGTCCCATCAAACCCAGATCCTTCTCATTTTATTAAACAGCTGTATCATGATCACAAACCAACAGAAAACATTTAAACTCCTATATTCTATATGTCACGAAGAAACATTATTATGAGAACAGGAAGGAAGAGAGCAGCTCTAGTTTATTTACATGTTTCTAAATCTCCCCAAAAAAGAGAAAATTACATTAATGAAACAGAAAAAAGTAAATTAAAATCTAAATATTATTTTTTTATGATTAACGAGGTTAAAGAGCACAAACATTACCCTGGTATAGAGGTACTCTGCCTAATGTTTTTTTTTCTGTCACTGACTTTTAACAAATCCTTTAAAATCATGAATTTGAGGCAGAATCCAGCAGTGGGGGGTTGGGATTGGAGGGCGGGGGGGGGGGACTGGGGGCCTAGGTTAATCCCATTTAATAAAATAGTAAAGAGTCAGGATCCAAGGCCGTGAGGGTTCCGTTATCTCCAGTCAGCATTTGGATCTGTCTCCATTTCAACCTGACAAACAGCTGGGAGAAAGTCAGATGGCTCCTCAGTAGACGAGGCTGCCTGCAGACATTTATAAGGAGAAGCTTTGCATTAAAATGCTCCTCAGACTCTGAGTGTTCCTGTCCTCAGGATGAGATCCAAACTTCAAGCTCTTCTGCTCCCGCTAAAGACTGAAGAGCTGTTTCACACTGAGATCCCATGATGCTGTTCATGGAACAGAGAATACACACACACACGTGTATACATACACATACATGTTATATATGTATATATAAATGTATGTACTGTATATAATAAAAGTTAGACATTGACAGTTCCCTACATCCCTTCCTTCAGGACTTCTTCCTCCACACACACTATATCACATGTTTTTAGCTGCCATTACAATGTCATTACCAAGAGTCTTCCTCATCAGGTCCCATTGCTGTTTCAGATAAATCCATCTGGTGCTAAATTTCTTTCTCCTCCCATTTCTTCCTTCCTGCCTAACTTTGAACTCCTTCTTCACCCAAAACAAAAAGTATAGCAACAACTTTAAATTTTTACCTTGGCAGCTCCGCCCCCAAGCTACCTATCAGTTTACCTGCATTCTCCACTCTTTCCCACCTTACATCTGAAAATTCTCTCTCTGCTTCCCCAATAAATTCACATTTATATCAGGCAACCCAGGGACCTGCAGGACAGTCAGCCACCCAGTCATTTCTCAGAGAGTTTCAAGTTTATTTATTTATAAAGTTCCAGTTCATAACAAAGTCATTTCAAGGCACTTTACAGAAAAATCAACCAATTAATAATAAAACATTTTCTATCTAAGGAACCAGCCGATTGGGCTGAATTGTTATTTCAGGTTAATCCTCCATCCTGAGCAGCACAATTGGAGACAGTGGAAAGGAACGACTCCCTTTTAACAGGAAGAAACCTCTAGCAGAACCAGAACCAGAACCCGGCTCAGGATGCCGACTGGGGTCTGAGCTGACAGGAAAGAGATAAAAACAGATGGATTTTGGCCAGTCGTCATGTCTATAGAAAGATAAGCAGAGAAACAGTTAATAACAGCAGTAACAATCAAAGCAATAACAATTTGATGGTTCTAGTGGGAATATTTCATTGTTTGTTTATGTGAGATACATCCTCCTCAGAGGCAGCCAGAGTAAAGAAAGACAGCAGAGTGAAGACGTGTGGACAGTATGTCCTCCAGCAGTCTAAACCTATAGCAGCATAACTAAAGGGATGGATCAGGAGAACCCAAGCTAACCCTGACTATAGGATTGTGTAAAAAGGAAAGTTTTAAGTCTATTCTTAAAACTACACAAGGTGTCTGCCTCACGGATAAAAAGTGGAAGCTGGTTCCACACGAGAGGAGCCTGATAACTAAGAGCTCTTCCTCCCATTCTACTTTTAGAACCTCTAGGAACTACAAGCAGACCTGCAGTCTGAGAGCAAAGTGTTCTGTTAGGAGCATATGGAACAATAAGATCTTTAATATAAGCTGGAGCTTGGTCATTCAAGGCCTTATACGTCAAAAGTAAAACCTTAAACTTTATTCTAGACCTTACAGGGAGCCAATGAAGTGATGCTAAAACAGGAGAAAAATGATCTCTCCTTCTAACTCTCATCAGAACTCTGGCAGCAGTATTTTGGATCAGCTGGAGGTCTTTAACAGAACTATTAGAACATCCTGATAATAATGAATTACAGTAATTAAGTCTAGAAGTAATAAATACATGAACTAAAGTTTCTGCATCTCTTTGATTCAAAATGCTCCTAATTTTAGCAACATTATGCAGGTGGAAGTAGGTTGCCATGGTAACATGTTTTATATGAGAACTAAAGGACATGTCCTGGTCAAAGATAACACCCAGGTTCTTTACCTTCTTGTTGGAGGATAAATTAATGCCATCCAACGTTGATGACTGACTACACAACTTGTTCCTAAGATTCTCAGGCCCAAAAGTCACAACCTCTGTCTTGTCTGAATTTAAAAGCAAAAAATTAAGTGTCATCCAACGTTTTACATCATTAAGACAAGCTTGTAATCTCGGCAGCTGGTTGGTCTCATCAGGCTTCATTGATAGATATAACTGAGTATCATCAGCATAAAAATGGAATTTTATACCATGTTGTCGAATAATTTTACCAAGCGGTAACATATACAGTGGGGCAAAAAAGTATTTAGTCAGCCACCAATTGTGTAAGTTCTCCCACTTAAAAAGATCAGAGAGGCCTGTAATTTTCATCATAGGTATACCTCAACTATGAGAGACAAAATGAGGAAAAAAAATCCAGAAAATCACATTGTCTGATTTTTAAAGAATTTATTTGCAAATTATGGTAGAAAATAAGTATTTGGTCAATAACAAAAGTTAATCTCAATACTTTGTTATATAGCCTTTGTTGGCAATGACAGAGGTCAAACGTTTTCTGTAAGTCTTCACAAGGTTTTCACACACTGTTGCTGGTATTTTGGCCCATTCCTCCATGCAGATCTCCTCTAGAGCAGTGATGTTTTGGGGCTGACGCTGGGCAACACGGACTTTCAACTCCCTCCAGAGATTTTCTATGGGGTTGAGATCTGGAGACTGGCTAGGCCACTCCAGGACCTTGAAATGCTTCTTACGAAGCCACTCCTTCGTTGCCCGGGCGGTGTGTTTGGGATCATTGTCATGCTGAAAGACCCAGCCACGTCTCATTTTCAATGCCCTTGCTGATGGAAGGAGGTTTTCACTCAAAATCTTACGATACATGGCCCCATTCATTCTTTCCTTTACACGGATCAGTCGTCCTGGTCCCCTTGCAGAAAAACAGCCCCAAAGCATGATGTTTCCACCCCCATGCTTTACAGTAGGTATGGTGTTCTTTGGATCCAACTCAGCATTCTTTCCCCTCCAAACACGACAAGTTGAGTTTCTACCAAAAAGTTCTATTTTGGTTTCATCTGACCATATGATGTTCTCCCAATCCTCTTCTGGATCATCCAAATGCTCTCTAGCAAACCGCAGACGGGCCTGGACGTGTCCTGGCTTCAGCAGGGGGACACGTCTGGCACTGCAGGATTTGAGTCCCTGGCGGCGTAGTGTGTTACTGATGGTAGCCTTTGTTACTTTGGTCCCAGCTCTCTGCAGGTCATTCACTAGGTCCCTCCGTGTGGTTCTGGGATTTTTGCTCACCGTTCTTGTGATCATTTTGACCCCACGGGGTGAGATCTTGCGTGGAGCCCCAGATCGAGGGAGATTATCAGTGGTCTTGTATGTCTTCCATTTTCTAATAATTGCTCCCACAGTTGATTTCTTCACACCAAGCTGCTTACCTATTGCAGATTCAGTCTTCCCAGCCTGGTGAAGGTCTACAATTTTGTTTCTGGTGTCCTTTGACAGCTCTTTGGTCTTGGCCATAGTGGAGTTTGGAGCGTGACTGTTTGAGGTTGTGGACAGGTGTCTTTTATACTGATAACGAGTTCACACAGGTGCCATTAATACAGGTAACGAGTGGAGGACCGAGGAGCCTCTTAAAGAAGTTACAGGTCTGTGAAAGCCAGAAATCTTACTTGTTTGTAGGNAGCTCTTCCTCCCATTCTACTTTTAGAACCTCTAGGAACTACAAGCAGACCTGCAGTCTGAGAGCAAAGTGTTCTGTTAGGAGCATATGGAACAATAAGATCTTTAATATAAGCTGGAGCTTGGTCGTTCAAGGCCTTATACGTCAAAAGTAAAACCTTAAACTTTATTCTAGACCTTACAGGGAGCCAATGAAGTGATGCTAAAACAGGAGAAATATGATCTCTCCTTCTAACTCTCATCAGAACTCTGGCAGCAGTATTTTGGATCAGCTGGAGGTCTTTAACAGAACTATTAGAACATCCTGATAATAATGAATTACAGTAATCAAGTCTAGAAGTAATAAATACATGAACTAAAGTTTCTGCATCTCTTTGATTCAAAATGCTCCTAATTTTAGCAACATTATGCAGGTGGAAGTAGGTCGTCATGGTAACATGTTTTATATGAGAACTAAAGGACATGTCCTGGTCAAAGATAACACCCAGGTTCTTTACCTTCTTGTTGGAGGATAAATTAATGCCATCCAACGTTGATGACTGACTACACAACTTGTTCCTTAGATTCTCAGGTCCAAAAGTCACAACCTCTGTCTTGTCTGAATTTAAAAGCAAAAAATTAAGTGTCATCCAACGTTTTACATCATTAAGACAAGCTTGTAATCTCTGCAGCTGGTTGGTCTCATCAGGCTTCATTGATAGATATAACTGAGTATCATCAGAATAAAAATGGAATTTTATACCATGTTGTCTAATAATTTTACCAAGCGGTAACATATATATAGTAAAGAGGATTGGTCCAAGCACTGAACCCTGAGGAACTCCATGACTGACTCTGGTATATGAAGAAGATTCATTATTTACATGAACAAACTGGAATCTTTCAGTTAAATATGATTCAAACCAGTTTAATACAGTTCCCTGAATCCCAATATCATATTCAAGCCTCTTTAATAGGATCTTATGATCTATAGTATCAAACGCAGCACTGAGATCTAACAGGACAAGTACAGACACAAGTCCACTGTCTGAGGACACGAGAATATCATTAGAAACTTTCACCAGTGCTGTTTCAGTGCTATGATGATCTAAATCCTGACTGGAACTCTTCAAAAAGATTATTACTGTGTAGATGATCACATAACTGGTTTGAAACTATCTTTTCTAGAGTTTTTGAGATGAAGGGTTAATTGGATATAGGTCGATAATTACCTGGAGATCCTGGATCAAGATCAGGTTTCTTAAGTAAAGGTGTAATAACAGCAACCTTAAAGGCCTTAGGCACATATCCATTCATTAAAGACATTGATCATGTCCAATATCCATGTGTTAATCAATGGGAAGACATCTTTAAAGAGTCTGGTTGGAACAGGATCCAACATACATGTAGATGGTTTAGAAGAAGCTATAATTTGTGTTAACTCATTAAGATCAGCTGGACAGAAACTGTCTAAACATGATTCAGATTCTAAAGCTGCTTCACTGGACAACGAACCAGAGACAACAGTGGGAAGGACATTATAGATTTTTTCTCTGATTGAATCTATTTTATTAGTAAAGAATTCCATGAAGTCATCACTACTGAGGGTTACAGGGATACACGGTTCAACAGAAGTTGGGTTTTTTATTAATCTGGCTACAGTACTAAACAGAAACCTGGGATTGTTCCTGTTCTCCTCTATGAGGGACGAGTAATACTCAGTTCTAACCCTACGAAGGGCTCTTTTGTATATGAGCAGACTATCTCTCCAAGATAAATAAACTTCTTTTAGCTTAGTGGAACGCCATTTCCTTTCTAACTTTCTTGAAGTTCTTTTTAGCATACGCAGCTCTAAATTAAACCAAGGAGCCTCCTCTGGCTGATTACCTTCATTTTCAGAGGAGCAACTTGATCCAATGACGTCCGCATTGAAGCTGTAAAATTATCAGTAAGATCGTCAATTCGCCAGTCTGCAAAATCTTTGTAGCTGCTCTCTGTTATATTATTCTTCTGGAATGAAGATAAAGCTAACGGAATAGATTCTTTGAATTTAGTTACAGCATTTTCTGATAAACATCTACGGTAGGTAAAGTTTCTATCTGGAGCGGTGAGGTCCATCATTGTAAATTCAAAGGTTATTAAAAAATGATCAGACAAGACAGGGTTGTGAGGAAACACTATCAGCTGTTCAATCTTTATGCCATAAGTCAGAACAAGATCAAGAGTATGATGACAATAATGAGTTGGTCTGTTTACATTCTGAGAGAAACCTACTGAATCCAAAAGATCATTAAAAGCTATATTCAAACTATCACTTTCAACATCAACATGAATATTGAAATCTCCCACTATAATGACTTTATCAAATTTCAATAATAGTTCTGATAAAAAGACTGAAAATTCAGACAAGAACTCAGAATAAGCACCTGGTGGACGATATACGTACAACAACAAGTAAAATAGGTTCCTCTGATTTCCAATTTGGATGAGAAATACAAACACTTTTGTTCTGGCACTTTTACTTAGAGGACCTACAATCAGTGGCGGCTGGTGAAATATCTTTAGGGCGGGGCTGCATAAATCCAATTAAGTGACTGTCAATAAAACATTTGTAAAGATGAGTTAATGTAAACCCTGTTTTAAAAAAAACATTTTCAACTTCAATTAAATATTAAACAAAGACTTAATTCAATCATAAAATAAAAAATAATTACGAGAACATGTTAATCTAGCCGGTCAAACAGGCAAATTTTGTGTATTGACATTAAATGTTGTATTTTAAAGAGTCCGTTCCATTAAAAATAGTTTTTCTGAGGTTTCTGTTGAATATTTTAGCTCCACAGGTGTTCTTACCTTCATAGTGGGTGAAAACAGGTCAACAACTTCTCTTTCAGTTTTAATCTCTCAAACTACGCAGGTGGTGATAAAACCCGAGTTCTAACGGCCTGTATCTGTTTCATCACAACTCCTTTGTTCGTTAGTATTCATCAGCTCCCGCAGTTGAAACCACTCCTAACATGTTGCTGCTAAAAGTTGTAGCATAACGTATCAAACAGGAAGGGACTACGTGTTCTGTTGTCATGCACAGCAGGGCAGGAAACAGTATACCTTGCTCTCATAGGCTAGTTTGTTAGCCAATCAGAGTCCAGCAAATCCGAGTAATGAATATTAATGAGTTCAATTACCCGAAGCCTGATGGAACCAGCCGAATTTTGATGCAGACAGATTGAAAGGTCTGTTAATCAGTGTTTCCTGATGTTTTTTAGATATAAAATGTTTACAGGTTAATACTTAAGAAATAACCACAAAGTCATGAAATTTGTGTGAAATGGCCTCTTAAAGTAATATTTAACACAATATAAACATTTAATATGTTGTGTTCAGTGCATCTCAGGGTTAGGGTTAGGGTTGTGCTGTAGAAACAGTTCTCCATGCAGCAGGTCACTGACAAGATGCTGAGTGAAGACAAAACACTCCTCAATGTGCAGCAGGATGGTGTCACCATGGACGTAGTTTTAGGGGGGGACACAGGGGACATGTCCCCTGCACTTTTTCAAAAGGCCGTTTTGGTCCCCTGTACTCTGCAACTGTCCAAAAACAATGTTTCGCTACATTAAACAGAGATGGGTTGAGCACTAGGACCAAGCAGAAAACGGACGCTCAAGCTGAAGCCCGTCTCCCCTAGTTTAGCCCGCCTACCAGTTCCTCTTGTGTGATTGGCTGTTTCTGCTGTCACTCCCCCTTGCCTGTTTGCACACTGCAGACAGACAGACCGGTGTGGTGGCGAGCTAACCTGCGGTCAGGAGTGCTGTGCAACTGTCGTTTGGCCGGCGTTTGGGTTTATGATGTCAAAGAGAAAAAAAGGCGACATAAGAGACTTTTTTAGAAGTCAAACTGTAAGTTACTCAAAGAAATGTCTTCCAGCCGTCCTTCAACACCTTCACTGGGTCCATAAAGCAGCATGTCCACCTTTATAGCCTCATCGTGTAAAAAAGCTCACAATAATCTTGAAACATGTATTCCTTTAGTGTAAGTGCTGATAAATAAAATGTATTATTATTATCAANCATGGACGTAGTTTTAGGGGGGGACACAGGGGACATGTCCCCTGCACTTTTTCAAAAGGCCGTTTTGGTCCCCTGTACTCTGCAACTGTCCAAAAACAATGTTTCGCTACATTAAACAGAGATGGGTTGAGCACTAGGACCAAGCAGAAAACGGACGCTCAAGCTGAAGCCCGTCTCCCCTAGTTTAGCCCGCCTACCAGTTCCTCTTGTGTGATTGGCTGTTTCTGCTGTCACTCCCCCTTGCCTGTTTGCACACTGCAGACAGACAGACCGGTGTGGTGGCGAGCTAACCTGCGGTCAGGAGTGCTGTGCAACTGTCGTTTGGCCGGCGTTTGGGTTTATGATGTCAAAGAGAAAAAAAGGCGACATAAGAGACTTTTTTAGAAGTCAAACTGTAAGTTACTCAAAGAAATGTCTTCCAGCCGTCCTTCAACACCTTCACTGGGTCCATAAAGCAGCATGTCCACCTTTATAGCCTCATCGTGTAAAAAAGCTCACAATAATCTTGAAACATGTATTCCTTTAGTGTAAGTGAAACAATGGAGGACACAGTAAGCTGAAAGATTAGTTTTATGAAAAACACTTTTGTCCCCCCCACCTCTGAAATCAAAATTTCGTCCATGGGTGTCACACACCTGAAAAACATTCACATTTTTATAATAGTAAAGTTAAAGCCATAACAGTTTTTTCATTTGCGGGCTGTTTGATAGTGGATAACAGTGTTGTTTGTAACGCTTTACAAAGTAACAAAGTAATGCATTAGAATACTCTAATTACTTTTTCCGTGAAATGTGTAACTTAATGCGTTAGTTTCATGCCTTATGTAATCAGTAACTTAGTTTTTTTTTTAAATAATCAGTTACTTTAAGAAGTTCCCTCAATAAAGAAAGAAAAATCCCGACTGCAGCCTGCTTTTTTTCAGACCCTGCGGATGTATCAGTGGAGCCGAAGCGCTGTGATACGTCTGTGCCCTGTTCCTCACCCTGTTAGGATGTGTTAGAGAGAGAGAGAGATGGTAGTGATCAGCGATTGCCCTTTGTTTATGCCAGGTGGAAGTGAAAAAAACTGTGGAGGTGATCTCAAGTCTGGGAACATTTTCTGCAGTTTTTGTGCCTTTGAGGATCTATTCTGTGTTGTGGACCTGATTGTTACTGGATTATATTTCCTGGAACTGTCTGGACCGAAGGAGACCACTATCTTGCTGGAAATTATGGATTTTGTACAGCCATCAGAGGTAGGAAAAGTGAACCCTTAAAGTCTTTGCTTCTCTGTAAAAAGGCTTTATTATCAGTTCTGTGGTTGTTGCTTAACTAATTTAATATTCATTTCTTTTGTAAGTGACAGAAGCGGGATGATGACAGGCGTCCCGCATCCGAGATTAATGGAAGACGTGGACGGCTGGCTGAACTGCCAACGTGTTGCTTTGTTTCCCTCTACACTGAATGATCTGGCACTCTGCCAGACACAAAAGCACCGGAAACATGTTTCTACATGGCGGCAAAATGAATTCTGTTATTTAAGTTGCAGCATGTGCGAGGTTGTAAACTGGCTTTTAATTTTTGGTAACGCAGAAGTACTCTAACCCCTTACTTTTATGAATAGGTAACGCTGTAGCGTAACTTTTAATTGATGGTAACATTGTAACATAACAAATTACTTTCCAAAGTAACGATCCCCAACACTGGCGGATAATCTTGCAGTATTTAACGTGCTTTGGGGCGCTAGAAAAATCAGCCTTCATGTAGTTATTTTCTTGGTGTTTATTGGCTAAATTAAGTTCTTCCATTTGGCAATGCAGATCTGCTATTGGCTAATTTGATCTAAGAGCCCGCCTCCCGAGGGTGCTTTCTCCAGCACCCCAGAGCTGAACTAGACATAAGAGAAGTGAAGATGCAGGAGGAAATCATGTTTTACAAAGCAATTTCTGTCTTACAGAAATCCTTTATATAATCATCTCAGTATATAAATATACATATGAGTGTTTTAGGTGTTGTGGCTGTAGCTTAGCAACAGTTGAACTAATGAGGTCACATTCAGTGTAGCATCAGCTGATGGTTTTATGTAAACTGCTTGTAAAATAACAGTGGTGAACTCCCTCAGTAGATAATATGGATGAAAACTATCTTCTAAGAGTTCAATATGAGGACTGCAGAGAAGATATTTCAAAACAGCATGTCGTGGATGACTCTTACCTGATCAACCAGGCCCAAGTCTTTGACAGAATACTTTACAAAGATGTGAGGGCCTGGAGCTGAACCCGCTGTCTCTCAATTTCAAAGGCGGGCTTAGCCAGTTGAGAAAGAACAAATCACAGAAACCCGGAAGTGATGCAACATACAGTGGGGCAAAAAAGTATTTAGTCAGCCACCAATTGTGTAAGTTCTCCCACTTAAAAAGATCAGAGAGGCGTGTAATTTTCATCATAGGTATACCTCAACTATGAGAGACAAAATGAGGAAAAAAAATCCAGAAAATCACATTGTCTGATTTTTAAAGAATTTATTTGCAAATTATGGTGGAAAATAAGTATTTGGTCACCTACAAACAAGTAAGATTTCTGGCTTTCACAGACCTGTAACTTCTTTAAGAGGCTCCTCGGTCCTCCACTCGTTACCTGTATTAATGGCACCTGTGTGAACTCGTTATCAGTATAAAAGACACCTGTTCACAACCTCAAACAGTCACGCTCCAAACTCCACTATGGCCAAGACCAAAGAGCTGTCAAAGGACACCAGAAACAAAATTGTAGACCTTCACCAGGCTGGGAAGACTGAATCTGCAATAGGTAAGCAGCTTGGTGTGAAGAAATCAACTGTGGGAGCAATTATTAGAAAATGGAAGACATACAAGACCACTGATAATCTCCCTCGATCTGGGGCTCCACGCAAGATCTCACCCCGTGGGGTCAAAATGATCACAAGAACGGTGAGCAAAAATCCCAGAACCACACGGAGGGACCTAGTGAATGACCTGCAGAGAGCTGGGACCAAAGTAACAAAGGCTACCATCAGTAACACACTACGCCGCCAGGGACTCAAATCCTGCAGTGCCAGACGTGTCCCCCTGCTGAAGCCAGGACACNAGTGGCCTAGCCAGTCTCCAGATCTCAACCCCATAGAAAATCTCTGGAGGGAGTTGAAAGTCCGTGTTGCCCAGCGTCAGCCCCTAAACATCACTGCTCTAGAGGAGATCTGCATGGAGGAATGGGCCAAAATACCAGCAACAGTGTGTGAAAACCTTGTGAAGACTTACAGAAAACGTTTGACCTCTGTCATTGCCAACAAAGGCTATATAACAAAGTATTGAGATTAACTTTTGTTATTGACCAAATACTTATTTTCCACCATAATTTGCAAATTCTTTAAAAATCAGACAATGTGATTTTCTGGATTTTTTTTCCTCATTTTGTCTCTCATAGTTGAGGTATACCTATGATGAAAATTACAGGCCTCTCTGATCTTTTTAAGTGGGAGAACTTACACAATTGGTGGCTGACTAAATACTTTTTTGCCCCACTGTATGTGATGCTAAAACGGATACACATGAGGCAGAACGAAAACAAGAGGGTTTAGCGAGTGGAGCCGTAATGGTAGCTACAGAGCCATGTTTAATGGAGGAGAAAAAAAAGACGAATATTAATGACAGTTGTCTCTTTTGTGTCAAAAACTTGCGAATACGATGTGTCATTGCACACTCGGTTCAGGTATTTGACCACCCCAAGCAAGCGCAAAGGTAAAGCCCAGAAGTAAACACTTCAGCCACATCCGAGTCCACCATGTTGAATGTTGTGCTCTGGGTGGAAAACGCTAGTTCCGTGTTTTCAGGATGACGCACAACAAAGGTGATATGTAATTGGTCCGTCCTAAAATTTGACGTGGAAATGATTGGGTTTGGCTCCGGTGTCAGACCCTTCTCCATTTGAACATAATGCAGGAGGATCTGATTGGTCAGGCTAGGAGGACTCCATCTTTTGTTAAAAAGGACAGCTATCCCACCTCCTTTTCTTTTGCTGCTCCTCTTCAAATCTCTTGTCGTATTGTTTGAAAGCCAGACAGAGACACACTGGAGTCTGGTATCTGCTCCTTTAGCCATGTCTCAGTGAAAGACATGATACTGCAATCCTAATAATCTGGCTGGGTCTTCAACAGAGTTTGAAGTTCATTTATCTTATTAACAAGAGATCTGACGTTCGTCAGTATTACTGATGGAAGAAGGTTTAAACAGTAACTCACCTCCCCTCCAGACTATAAGCCCTGCCCACACTTCCTATTTCAAAAAATGCTTTAAACGGAGGTGTTGCCTGGTGGACCAGTGCACACATGGGGGGCTGGGCTGTGCTTGACATGTTGCACTGACACAGAAGGACAGAAAGGAACAGAGGAAAATGGAGGAAGCTTCGTTTGAGGAGTCCAGCGGCCCTTAGCCGTATAGTTTCAAGCCGATGGTTTGCCCTGCAGCTGCACTGGGGCCCATCTCTTAGTGGTACATTGTTGTTAGCCAGAGTGTAAGAAAAATATGTTTATTCTCATCATGATTTCATTATTTAGCTACTCTAACATGTAAATATTTTAGCATTTGTCCTCTAGTACATGAGAGCTATGAACAAGTAATTCTTTCCCGTAGAATTAGAAAGGTATTCTTTGATCTGTAGAAACATCTGCTCTAAGGCATATGTGCCTCTACGAGGGAGTCTCGTTTCAAGATAAGAGCCAATGTATTAAATTCTGATCTGCGTGTGTGCTGCTCCGAGACCAAGAGACGACGTGGTGGGAAAATCAACATGTGACCTTGTTATCTATCAGAGGAGGGATGGATTTTGCAAACCTCCCAATAAAATATCAATTTTTTTCTTATTCAGTGACTGTTGGTATGCTGTAAGTCTATCTTGATTCACTCCTTGCTGCAAGTAAAAACTTTTAAACTTTAGATTTTTTAGTATGTGGTTCTTCTCTTGTCTGAGGGTTTAACTGCATTTTGGTGTCGAGGAACAATTTCCCTGACACAGAGCTAAAGCTCCATTTAGTTGCGGTTGCTGTTCCTCATTGTTTGCAACAGAAAACACGTGTTGCAGAGAGGTTTCCAAGGTATAAATCATAGTATCCCAGCATGAAGAGAAAATAATTTTGTAATGTGCAAAAAAAATATATCTTCACCAGGGGTCTAACAGTTCATGGGTATGTATTGAACTGTACGGTTCGGCCTGTTCGGTCCACTTGTGCACCGTTTCAGTGTATTTTTTTCATACATTGAAATTTGATACTATAGATCAGGGATTCCCAAACTTACTTTGCCACGCACCCCCTCTTATGTCCCGGTCGTGTTGACGCACCCCCCCCCCCGCACCTTCAAAAAATGCCACAAGCATTTTTGATACTGTTGAAAGGACGTTGAATTTTATTTAGGCTATATTAAAGACGGCATGTTTACTCAAATGAACAAAAACCATATCTAATGATGATCTAATGATCACAAAAATGCGCTCCTGTGTCTGTAAAAACAAAAAAGTTATGTGCAAGCTTCCAGTTTTAGGGCAAAAAACACAGGTTATGGAAATAACATTAGAACGACAAAAGTTTGAATTAAATTGCAATAAAGTCATACAAAAACAACATGGCTCAGGAACCGATAAAAAATTTTCAAGTGGAGCAGCAGCGGCGTGGCTCAGCCTGCAGCAAGATGAAGAAACAGATAGAGGAGCGCTGAGTATTTCCAGTATATTTGAAGCAATAAAATAAATACTATTTGGCCAAATACATACTCAGATTAATGCCTTTGATTCATCACTTTCTCTTGGTTCCTCTCTTTTATCAATACCTTTGTTTTTCAATTTCTCAACTGACAGTTTCCCCGATTTAAGCCAATTGAGCATATTCGCGAAAATGAACAAAGTAGAGTACCTTGTGTAGTAGAAGAAGAAGAACTTCTTCTACACTTCATTTCTAGATGAAGTGCATTTTGAATAATAATTTTAATTGTTAGTTTAAAAATTTACAGAGGAAATATTTATTTACACATCTTTATTGTGTGAGGAAACAACACTCTATTTTGTAATTATTATCATTACGTTTTTCCGCCATTACATTTTTCACCTCGTGCACCCCCTAGTGGCAGCTCATGCACCCCCAGGGGTGCGCGCACCACACTTTGGGAATCGCTGCTATAGATCATAAGATCCTATTAAAGAGGCTTGAATATGAACTTGGGATTCAGGGAACTGCATTAAACTGGTTTGAATCATATTTAACTGAAAGATTCCAGTTTGTTCATGTAAATAATGAATCTTCTTCATATACCAGAGTCAGTCATGGAGTTCCTCAGGGTTCAGTGCTTGGACCAATCCTCTTTACTATATATATGTTACCGCTTGATAAAATTATTAGACAACATGGTATAAAATTCC
>SSNP01000104.1:1875838-1892088 GCA_006937955.1 Pachypanchax playfairii
GTCTTAATGATGTAAAACGTTGGATGACACTTAATTTTTTGCTTTTAAATTCAGACAAGACAGAGGTTGTGACTTTTAAGCCTGAGAATCTTAGGAACAAGTTGTGTAGTCAGTCATCAACGTTGGGTGGCATTAATTTATCCTCCAACAAGAAGGTAAAGAACCTGGGTGTTATCTTTGACCAGGACATGTCCTTTAGTTCTCATATAAACCATGTTACCATGACGACCTACTTCCACCTGCATAATGTTGCTAAAATTAGGAGCATTTTGAATCAAAGAGATGCAGAAACTTTAGTTCATGTATTTATTACTTCTAGACTTGATTACTGTAATTCATTATTATCAGGATGTTCTAATAGTGATGTTAAAGACCTCCAGCTGATCCAAAATACTGCTGCCAGAGTTCTGATGAGAGTTAGAAGGAGAGATCATATTTCTCCTGTTTTAGCATCACTTCATTGGCTCCCTGTAAGGTCTAGAATAAAGTTTAAGGTTTTACTTTTGACGTATAAGGCCTTGAACGACCAAGCTCCAGCTTATATTAAAGATCTTATTGTTCCATATGTTCCTAACAGAGCACTTCGCTCTCAGACTGCAGGTCTGCTTGTAGTTCCTAGAGTTTCTAAAAGTAGAATGGGAGGAAGAGCTTTTAGTTATCAGGCTCCTCTCCTGTGGAACCAGCTTCCACTTTTTATCCGTGAGGCAGACACCTTGTGTAGTTTTAAGAATAGACTTAAAACTTTCCTTTTTACACAATCCTATAGTCAGGGTTAGCTTGGGTTCTCCTGATCCATCCCTTTAGTTATGCTGCTATAGGTTTAGACTGCCGGAGGACATACTGACCACATTTCTTCACTCTCCTGTCTTTCTTTACTCTGGCTGCCTCTGAGGAGGGTGTATCTCACATAAACAAACAATGAAATATTCCCACTAGAACCATCAAATTGTTATTGCTTTGATTGTTACTGCTGTTATTAACTGTTTCTCTGCTTATCTGTCTATAGACATGACGACTGGCCAAAATCCATCAGTGTTTGTCTCTTTCCTGTCAGCTCAGACCCCAGTCGGCTAAGGCAGAAGGCCGCCCATCCTGAGCTGGTTCTGCTAGAGGTTTCTTCTTCCACTGTCTCCGATCGTGCTGCTCAGGATGGGGGATTGTGCTGAACTAACAATTCAACCCAATCAGCTGGTTCCTTAGATAGAAAATGTTTTATTATTAATTGGTTGATTTTTCTGTGAAGTGCCTTGAAATGACTTTGTCATGAACTGGCGCTTTATAAATAAATAAACTTGAAACTTGATAAATGTATTATTAGTGTGATATTAAGCGCAGTGGAAGAAAGTTCCCAGGCGAGTTTCTGCGTGGACGCTGTATTGAGTGACACACAGTGGAGTTGCACAAACACATTGAAGTATATACATGAGCTGAGGAGTGTAACAGTACATGCATTAATACAAGCTGTTTCGGTACTGGGCTGTTGGTATGGTGCAGATGTTTATCGATCCGACTACAGCTAGTTAACAGGCTTGTTTTGCGCCCTAAGTTCCCATACGGACATCTTAAGTGGCGGACTGGAAGTTTGTTGTCAGCACCGGACTCCCACGTGAGGTTTTTTTCCTCTAGCAGACATGATGGCAAATAAGAAGCCGGAGCTTGAAGACTCTCCTTTATCTTTAAGGTCTCCTGTTTGCGAAGTTAAGCAGTATTCTATTTTTATTCCTATTTTTGTATTTTTTAATGTTTCATTTTTATAAGAAAATGTATAAACCATTGTTTGCAAAAGCTGAAAATTAAACAAAAAGCAATTTTTATGTTTTTTTTCCACTTACTGTACTGAAAATGAACCAAACCGTGATCTCAAAACCGAGATACGTACTGAACCATGATTTTTGTGTACCGCTACACCCCTAATTTTCACACAATCACAAACGTTGCACTAAAATGAGTTCTGATAAACGCCGTAAACACTTGTTATTCAAACTTCACATTGCTATGGAAGTGTGGCTGGGACCGAGCTTCTTTTATACGCCACAGTGGCCAAAGACTGACGTCACGTATAGAGAAAATAAGGTCTCAACCAATAGCAATGCCTGATTTAAATTCAAGTGCAGTGTAACATTTTATAACCTAAAGAGGGTGCTCCACTAACGGTTTTTGGTAGAAAAATTAATAGTTTTATTAAAATGTGCTAAAATACCAAAAAATATAACCAGACACATAGACGGCAGCATTAGACACTAATTTATACAGTTATAGATGGGGGTTATATGTTGTAATATTTCATTTGTGATTCATGTTCAGAGTATAAAACATGTGGAGAGTAAATAAGTAACATTTTGTTTCCATAAATTTAGGCAGCCGAGTGGATGAAGTTTCAGATGTGGAATCAGAACCGGACCTCCCCCTTAAGCGGAAGCAGCGTAGGAGTCGGACTACCTTCACTGCAGAACAACTCGAGGAGCTAGAAAAGGCTTTTGAAAGAACACATTACCCTGATATTTACACCAGAGAAGAACTAGCCCAACACACAAAACTAACCGAGGCCAGAGTCCAGGTAAGAAATCTACTGCATTCAACCTTTTTGTTTTAACACCTGGCAATTTATCCTGAAATAAATGTATTAATTTATTTTTATTAATTCATGTTTTGCCTGTTCTCTTTGGACATTTTTGGCAGACAGAATTGTAGATCTGGGTGACTTATTATATTATGTCAGAGCAGATTTACTCTACAACTGGAGAGGTTTAATTTACTCCTTCTGTTGTATGATAGATTTTATTTAAGTCTGCTCTAACTCAATAAGTGCTTTTTTCTTGTATTTTCTTATATGATAAACATGAAATTATCCTCTCTCACAGCTTTAGCTGTTTTGTATGTGACACAAGAGGAAACATCAGGCCATTTATCTAATAGAACATTGTCCACTTCCTTACACAGACCATTCCATTAAAAACAGTTTTTCTGAGGTTTCTGTTGAATATTTTAGCTCCACAGGTGTTCTTACCTTCATAGTGGGTGTGAAAACAGGTCAACAACTTCTCTTTCAGTTTTTATCTCTCAAACTACGCAGGTGGAGATAAAACCAGTCCAAACAGCCTGTATCTGTTTCATCACAACTCCTTTGTTCGTTAGTATTCATCAGCTCCTGCAGTTGAAACCACACCTAGCATGCTGCTAGCTAAAAGCTGTTAGCATAAGACGTAGCAAACAGAAAGAGAGAACGTCTACTGTTGCCGTGCGCAGTGGGGCAGGAAACAGTATACCTTGCTCTCATAGGCTAGTTTGTTAGCCAATCAGAGTCCAGCAAATTCGAATAATGAATATGAACGAGCTGCTGACGAAGCAGCCTGACGGAAGGAGCTGGAACCACCCAAATTTTAACGCAGACAGATTGAAAGTTCTGTTAATCAGTGTTTCCTGACGTTTTTTAGATATTAAATGTTTCATATTACTGGTTAATACTTAAGAAATAATCACAAAGTCCTGAAGTTTGTGTTAAATGGCCTCTTTAAAAACCTCACTTTGGGGTCTCTGAGTAACGATGTATTAAATCTCCACAGTCTATTTGGAGGTGTGTTCACCATCTTTGTTACTGTGACAGTGACTGGTGTGTAGTCACTACTTGTGACTGGGTGGATTTGTGCCTCAAAGATGTCTTGCAAACATCACAAAGATCAGGATCACTCATTTTGTTTTACCGTATCTGCGGATTTCCAGTTACAGCCTTGGAGGTTCTGCTGGATCAGTCAACATCAGGATCAAGCACCAAGTTGAAGCCCCGCCCACTATGAGTGCTGTATCAGAGTGTCCAGAAAGTTCAGAGAAGAAGCTGTGATAGTAGGAGAGATCAGCAGTGTTTGGACTGAAAGTAACACCCATCAACCCACCGAATGTGAGATAAATGCACTTTGGCCAGTGATGAAAGCAGCAAATCATTTCAGTTATTTGTCCTGTCACTAATATTCCTACATTGGATGTCTCATACAGCTATTGGCTGCTTGCTAACATTTACATACCATGTGTTGATTATACGCCAGCAGAAGGAGCCAAATGCACAAGGAAAAAAGGGAGAACATTTGTGGACTTCACATGGATATGTCAATAAGTGAAGTCCACAGCCAGCTGTAGTGCTCTTTGTGCCGATATCAGACATGTGGACACGTTTCACTCATAACTGCACAGATGATTTTTCTAGAAGTCTTTATTAAAAAAAAAAAAGATTTTGAACAATTCTTTGTGTTTGATCGTCACTCTGACTCACTGAGTCCTCCCTCGTGCAGCATCTTGTCAGCTTGGAAGAGCTGCTGTTCTGCTCAACAGGTTGCTTTTATTAGCCAACAGAAATGGTTCCTGTAGGCTGAAACTACAACGACAGAATAGTTCAGTCACCGGACCAGCACCAGATCACCTACTCTCCTTCTCTCACACCCAGACATCAGTGCCGGCTGTCATAATGTGCAACAGTGAAGAGTAGTAATAACAATTTCCTTCTTGGGGAATTCGGTTCTGTGCATTTAACCCATCCTGATCTGTGAGGAGCAAAGGGCAGCCATGTTGGACAGCGCTCAGGGGGCAGTTTCAGGGTTCAGTATCTTGCCCCAGGATACTTCAACACGTAGCCTGCTAGGACCCGGGTTCTAACCCGGACCTCCGGATCAAAGAGCAATCTCCTTCCCCATTAGGCTACGGCCTAAGCCAACACGCCAACAGCTGACATGAGATGGAACGAAGTATGACAATGAGTGATAAGTGAGTTTCCTGAAGTAAAACAATGTCTGCTTTTAATACTGATTCTGCACACATTCCAGGTGACAAACCATAACATGACCTCTAACCTTCAAGGACTTGACCCATCCTACTGAACTAACTACAGTAGTTACTACAGTAATCTCTCACTATATCGCACTTCAACTTTTGCTGCTTCCCTTAATCACAGATTATACACACAAGTATATGAATATATATCTTGGACACTTGGTCCTTTTATTGGTACATGTTTCCTCAGTTGGTTTGCACAGCTGATGTCATACATGGGACGCAAGTGTTTTTTTATTGTTGTTTGGTAAATATAAACTATAGTTTTTGTTTGACCTATTTTACTGTTTCTCTGATCATTTGGACAAATAATGTTTTTTCTTTCTAAATATTGATTAAACTGGATAATCTTGTGCTCTGGCTTCTTTTGTTTAGACTATTTGCACATAGTGCTAAAGGTTCTCAGTCATCATGCTAATCTTAGAAGCTATTTGCACATTAAGCTTGTGGAGCTGCAAAGAGAACACAATACTCTAAAGATACTCTGCTGCAGCTTCAGCCCAGAAGACAGATCCTGTTACAACTCAGAATTTATTTTAAGACACTTTTGTGAAATGAAAAATGGAAATAAATTCAAGAAAATAACTCAAGGCAAAAGAGCAGGATACACTTGATGAAACAACCAGATACCTCTGTCTTAAAAACATTATTAAACATTACTGCAACTCCATCACAGTTAAAGTGTACGTCTGTACAGAACACATGAATTCCTATCATTATCTTTGTTCTCTTTTTATCAACCTCTTCAGTTTCCTCAGTTTTTTGGAACAACCATGTATATTCATCCTAAAGTTGATCCCATCGCTGCATGTTGCTGTTTATTCTCTACCATCTTTGACATCGTGCACAAACTGGAGTCAGTTTTATGTGATGTAACATATTTGACACGGGGCAGTTTTAACTGTGTATCTCTATATAAAAAACGTCCACATTATAACTGGTATATTTCCTGGCTGACCAGATCTTTGTTATTCCTGCAGGTCGGGCTGCTGCTATTGAATACTTCAGTAAAAAGTGCTCGATTAAGTCTCCCATCCAATAATCCAATAACTAGATTTACATGTACCTAACTTGTATCTATAACAGTAATAAAAGCTGCACCTTCTTCTCACTGCAGTTAAAACATATTTAAAAAGATTTCAAAGATTTCTTTAAAAAAGATGAGAGGGTCTAAAAGAGATGAACCGATACTACCAGTCAAAAGTTTGGACTCAGTTTCTCATTCAGTCAAATGAATTAGAAGTAAAACAAACTTCCTGATGATTATTGACATGTAGTCTTATTGAGTGTGACTGTGATCACGCCTGTCATTTTCTGACTAGATCTGATAATAGAACTGGTACCTTCTCCTGGGTGAAGCTAAGGTTGAATCCATCATGGTTGACTTTTAAGACTGATTTCAAAGTAGCTGATTTCCTGTGATGTTCAGAACGTGACCAGGAGGATGTGTTGTAAGTCTTGTAACCGTTTTATGTTAAAGTCCCTAGAAAAAGTCCTTTATTTGGCTTTTTAACTAAGAAGAATAAACAGTGAGGATACTATAAGGTTCTGAACCACCTTCAGTGTTGGACCTTATTATCCTGAAACATTAAGACATGATTCAGACACTTGAAAAAAAGATGTGAGGAACAAACCTTTAACTATTTTAGAATGATGATGACGATGAGGATTTTTTTATTTCAGTCAATATACATATCCACACACAATACATTCCAGCGTGACATACACAAAAACAAAATACAATTACTTTACAAATTAAGATAATTTTAATTACCTGAAAAGGAAGAAGAAAACCTCTTTTTGTACTAGTGATTTTTTACTCTGCTTTATCTTAATTAAAACTTTCCCAACTTAAACTCAATATAAATTAGAATATAGCTTTTGTTCAGTATCTCATCCTTTCAACGAGCATCGATAGCTTTTTTATTTTTTTAAAGTGCATCCCAATATTATGAACACATTCTCAATCATAGTCAGCCAATACCAACAATGCTAACGGCAGCTAAAGCTAATAAAAAGATATTTCAAACAGTAGTAATGAGACAACTATAATTACTTCAATAAACCGAGTCCCATTGTTTATATATTGTAGCCGGACCTGCAGCTTAAATATCTGTTCTAATTGCTGAAGATTCTTTTATTGTTTACATTCTAAATCCAAACTATTCCAAAGTTTTACTCCTTGAACAGATAAACAAATGGATTTGTTTTGTGGTTTGGAATAAAGGTTTTGAAAATTCTTTGTATCCTCTCAAGTTATGAGATTTTTCTCGTGTTGTGAAATAACTTTGCAAATTTGCTGGTAATAGATAATTAAATGCTTTATATAACATTATAAAAGTATTATTGAGAAATAAATCTGACTCTGGGAAGTAGTGCCCTACCTGACGGAGAGGGTTTTAACTGTTTTTCAGGTGTGGTTTAGCAATCGTAGAGCCAGGTGGAGAAAACAAGCTGGAGCCAATCAGTTTGCTGCTCTCAATCACCTCCTTCCCAGTGGATTCCCTCCCACAGCCATGCCGGCACTGTCCACCTATCAGTTCTCAGAGATAAGCTACTCCACGCTGTCTCAAGGTAGGACATGGACAGTCTGTTTCACTGCTCGTTCTCTTTGTCCTGGTGTCTCAACCACTCGTTCAGGTTAGTTCTGATCCAGTGTCCCCAATACACATTATTTGTTTCTAGCACCAACAGTTTTTCAGAGGTGAACGTACTGACCTTTTAACAGAGTTCAAACAGTTTGTCCAGTACTGGTTTTGGTCAAATTCATGAGAGCGCAGATAGAAAGAGGCAGTTTTGAAAGAGTTTATTGAGATGATGAAGGTGATCGGACTGATAAACAGTCAGAGGTGGGCTGTGGCATTTCAAAGTAGAATCAAGCAGACGCAGGAAACAGGCTGAAGCCGGGTAAGGTTAAGATCTGACAAGGGGAAGACAGAGACAGTCCAGGTTTGAAGCACATGGGTAATCCAAAACAGGCAGACAGGTTCAGATACAGAAGTTTAGGGTGTAGAAGCATGAAGCAGTTCAATATACTGGCAAAGTGGAAGTGGAACACGGGGTTTAAATAAAGATACACCAGGTGAAGGGAGTGAAGTTGATTGACAACAGGACAGGTGCAGGACATGAACTAATGAGGCTGTAAGTGTGGGGTGACAGTACGAGACACACAAAACTACACAGAGTCAATTTAACCCAAACACACAATGATCAAACTAAACTCACAGGAGGACAGAAACTAAGATAAGGGTGTGTGGAACACTGGACACAGACAGATCCATGAGGAGGAATGATATATGACACAGTTACACATCTTGTCTGCAAGGCTGCCAAGTCTTCAACACAAGCAGCTGGAATTCTACAACGAGCAGCAGTTCAAAGTAAAAGAAGCAGCCCTGAGGTAACTTGTAGTAAATCTTAGAAACCACAAGATCATTCCCAAAATTTGAACAAATACAAGAGAAACAAAACAAGAATCAACATCAGAACTGGCAACCCAACAGAAACATCAGGGAGGGGGAGGGGCTGAGAGGCTGAGAGAGGACAGGTTTTGTTTTTCTACATGAACCCAGAGAAAACCCACACATGCTTTGACAGAACACGTAAACTCCATGCAGAAAGGTTCCAGCTGGTTTCAAACCCAGGACCTTCTCTCTGCAAACTACTCCAACAGGCAACCCTCATCAAATATGGTTAAAACTTAATTAATGCATAATTAACTCTAATTATATACAATTCTGTGTCTGTTTGTGTAAATATACAGATAGTTGTGATGTGAACGGCTGGTTCATGTTATACTGATGATTAGAAATGTCTAAAGCTGTTAGATAGGAAATGTTTTGATTGACTGGTATTTCTGTAAAGTGCCTTGAAATTACTTTATGAACTTAATTTGAACTCAATTGAATTGAAACAGTGAGAAGACTTTAATAATGTGTTAATGGAACCAGATTCACTCAAACCTCTTACCCCTCCTTTCCACTGAAGACGCAACGTTAGTGACGCATAATACGCGGCTGATAGCCGCCATCAAACTCAGTGAGACTGTTGTACTCAAGGCAGCGTGCATGAGACGTGTCTCAGGAGTGCAGTGTCGCGAGTATTACGTTGCCGTTCTAATTTTCGCGCGGTACGCTTCTAAGACGCATCAAGTTCAGCAGTTTAGTTTAGACCAGACTGGAAATCAGGCATTTGTAAAACATAAAATACCTGGAAGTTTCAAAATAAAAGGACACGTGCAGATTTCTGTTTGCGAGACTACGAGAAAGTACGGTACCTGTAACGCGTTTGAAGTCCGTAGGTGGTGTGAAAATAAGCCACATTCCTTCTGGATACATGTTGTCTTGTTGTTGAGTGTACGGATTAAATCACACGTGTTTTTGCTATTCTCATAAGATTTCGTGATCTTCCAGGACCAGCTGGTGCATGTAAAACGTAAGGGTATAGAAATAGCATGGACAGAAGGGACATGTCCCCACCAATATCCAGTGAAAAAAGAAAAGAAACAAGGCAGGGTCGAGTGGTTGATTCACAGGTCCCCACCAATCCCAAGAATAAATACTCCTTTGGTAAAACGCTCCTGGTGGGAAGAGACGCATGAGCAAAATACTAGGTGCTGCTGACGCGTCCAGGGGACAGGAGGGGTTAGTCTTCTTCCTACAGCAGAGCTGATCATGTCTTCTACTGGTCTTTTTCTGCTGGGAGGCAACACTTTGTTTTATTTTAGCTTTTGTCGTTGTTCTCTGTAGATAATGAGGGTGCTGTTCATCGTCCTCAGCCGCTGCCTCCATCCACTATGCACCAGAGTGGTCTGACCAGCCCTGACAGCAGTTCTGGTCTTTGCTCAAACCGCAGTGAGTTTTCCTGTTACCCTGACAGCTTCATGGGCTCTGCTTCACTAACCAACCACGTCAACCCCGTTAGCAATGGACTTTCTACACAGGTATGATCTGCCAGATTACTCCTACCTTCAATAACAGGAAATGTTGTTTCCACCAGTTACTGTTTTACACGGAAATAAAAACTTGTTTCTGTCAAAACTTCCCAATTAACATTTTTTTTACAACATGCTGAATATGATCCTTAAAATACAAGTGGTCATCAATTAAAAAATCACTCAATTTGTTAAATATCTGATGTTAATATTTTTTTGGTTATTGAAGTGGTAAAGAGAATAAATTGACTTTGTCTGCATTTAGAACAAGTTGCACATAATAAAGTTGTTGTCATTCATTAAATGCAAGTTATAAAATCATCTGCAGGACTGGGTGCTGTGCTATATAAAATAACATAAAATCAAATAGAATTACATGTTTTGTTGTGAGTATTTTGTCTGAGATTATTTATATAAACAGTGAAAGGCAATGGGCCCAGTACGGAAACTTGAGAGACACCTTTTCTCACTCAGAGAAAGACCCATCTATCTGACTGAGTTAGGTTCTGTCTGAGATTATAAACCATCCAAACTGCAACGTAAAACCAATAGCTGTAAAATGTTTCTATAACACTTTGGGCCTGATTTATCAGAATTCCAAGTAAAGAGCGCAGAATTGTGTGCGGCGCAAACTTTTTGCACCAAGGGCGTGTTCCTGATTTGCAGGTGATCTACTAAGACTGATACCACAATTGTTAACTGGCACAAAAAGCAATATTCAAATGAGGAGTTTGACGGCGCTATTCTCTCGCAGGTGCAAAAAAGACGCAAACAGAAAATGAAATTTGAGCCATTGGAGTTTCAAATATGAGCAGCAGAGGCAAAAAATATATTATTGAGTTGCAGTAAAGACGTCTTCAATATCTGCTTTTATGTACATCCACCAGCAGCCATGTTTGTTTTACTTTACCTGTCAATCATACCTGAACACCCGCCCCAAAGCACAATGCTAACACATGATTGGTCTGAACCACCAGTGGAGTCGAGTTGGACAGTTTAGTTGGAGCGATACAAGATGGATTTTCATAAGATTTGGGAAACTCCAGATCTAGCTTGCAGTGCAGGGTAGTGTAAATTGGTCTTTTAAAAGGCTTTTTGAGGTCAATGGATTCTCTACAGAATTGAAACTAGAGGTTTGAAACATGAAGGTGGAGAACCATGTTCATGTCTGGTTTAAAGAAAGATGCCTGCAGATTTCTTTTTCACATTTCATTTGTAAAACAACTTTATTTATGAGTGGGTAAGAAACTGAGAAAGGTTTATGATTGGTCAGCTGATGCCACGTGATCATGCTTTGTGCACATGCGCACATTATTCCCTTTCTGAACATCAAGGAGGAAGTACTGCCTGAGCAGCTTGGGTCTCTAATCTGCAAGAAATATCAACAAAAAGATCCACATAAAGCAGCTCAGAAATGTTGCTAGATTTGTCTCTAGACACTTTTTGGGAAAAAAAACTCATTAAGGGGTCTGAAAAGTTGCTAAGTTGGCAACAGTGTGTGGAGTTCCGTGTCTGTGAATTTATTTTGAAGGTCTTTCTTGTTTCCTGTTTCCTTTGATTTTTGTTGTGTGCTTCATTTGTCTTTAGTTGAAGGTATTTTGGGGATTTGTTTAGTTTGTGATTTGTTCCAGTGAGTTTGGTTTTTAGTTTGAGGTGAATTTTGTCCCCTCTGTGTCATATTGTTAAATATTTATAGTTCCTCAGTGCTGTTTCTGGTTTATGTTCCACATTCCTCTGATTAGCATCCTTACCTTTGTGCTCAGCTGTGTCTGTTAATCACTCACCTTCCTCTGCCTGTAAAACCTCCTTCAGTTTTATGACATTAGAAGTGGTTTTGGGTTGGCCATCAGCCTCAGAGCTGCAGGGAAGAAGCTGTTATGAACAGGGATCTGTGAGTCCTGGTGCTTTTCTTATGCAGCACGAGGTTTATATTGTATCTGGAACAGGGAAGTAAACCGGGAGCCAGTGATTCTTTTTGTAGTTTTTAGAATCTATTGTACTGATTTTCTCTCAGCCAGTGATGTGTTGCTGTTCCAAACGGTGAGACTTGCCTTTTCAGTCTGATGAAGTTCAGTCTCTTCTTATTAGTTTAGCATTGTTTTTGTTTACTTGAGGTTTTCAGAGATGGAACTTGTGGCTGTCAGTTTGTTGTACTTACATCCCACAGATGCTACAGAGGAGGTTCTCTCCTCCAGAAGTCTTCAATGTTTTTATGCCAATGAGGTCAAGGTTTGTTTCATCATCATTGTCTTGATCAGAGACCCAGTGATGTCTGTTCAGGAAGAAGAGTTTAGGGCCGAGAGAGCAACCCTGTGGGATTCCTGTGCACTTGATATTTTTTCCCATCATTACTACACGTGGCCCATCTGTGAGTAAGTCCAGGATCCAGTAACAAGATGGCGGTGATGCTCTCAGATCTGCTAATGTATTGGTTAGTTTCACTGCTCAGATCATGGTGAAGGTGGAGCTGATATTACATGGACATACAGAGAACAGCTTGACCGTCACTCTCCAGGCTGCCGAGGGCCTTAAGCCTGGCGTTCATTGCTCAGGTCAGCCAAGGTCACACAGGAGAATACATACATACATACATACATACATACATACATACATACATATACATAAGCATGCATAAACCTATGTGTTAGAAAAAGAAAAAAAACGTGTCACGATGGTCCAAGTGTTCTAAGACATGGTGAAGTAGCACAGAATCCTCCATGTTTGTGTTTATTAGAAGAACCAAAAGGATCTACTGGGTCTTGAACCACCGTGTCCATGTGACACACAACCTGTTTCTTCAGGTACTTTTTAACGTGGTGTAAATGCAACAGGACTGAAATCCTATAAAGGGACTTTTAATATCTTACTGAATCTGATTATGTAAGAAGAATCAGTGACAGCCATGTTTAAATATTATTATATTATGTTATGATCTACAGTAAGTACTCCATAATGATGACATTTCTCATTCATGAGGTTCTGTTCTGTTCTGTTCTGTTCTGTTCTGTTCTGTTCTGTTCTGTTCTGTTCTGTTCTGTTCTGTTCTGTTCTGTTCTGTTCTGTTCTGTTCTGTTCTGTTCTGTTCTGTTCTGTTCTGTTCTGTGTTACTCTATATTAGGAGAGAGTCCTCCCCTCTCCGGGAGTTTAGTCCCAGAGCTGTGCACCACTGTGCACACACACCTGACCCTGATCTCCCCTCAGGGGGTGAGTCCACGTGAATGTGGCACTTAATAAAATGTATTTTGTAATTCACTCTTCTTATAAATGAACTTCACATGCAAAAATACAAACCATGTTTTACACCTGTTTCCTTTAGGATTTTAAAACATTATTCACATGTGAAAAACATGTTTTTTTGCACGTGAAGTTGCCTTAAAAACCCCAGGAGAGTAAATTATTTTAAAACAGCACATTTTTGGGTCTCATTCCATTTAATCCGTGTTGTTTTCAAACCTCTCTAGTCTCACCCTCACCAGCTGGACCATCAGTGCTGGACCTGTTTTCAGGCAGGTGACCTGAACCAACCAGCACATCACACACATATAGAGGAACATTTCCTTCCTTTTTTTTTTTGCATTTCTTCCTCGGTTTGTTGTGAGAGATTTAGGTTGCAGCTCTTGGACTGTTGGGGGTTTGAGACAGACGAGCCAGAGTAAGGACAGAGTGGGCTGCAGTGTTGGGGGGGATCAGAGCTGCTTTAGTTCTCCAGCTTTGTCTCTTTGATCCGTATCCCCAGGCCTGCCTGCCTCTCTAACTCAGGCCTCCGCTTGTGATTCCTGACAACTGTTGGCCTGAGATAAGGAGGTGGAATGGGGGGATGAGGGGAGCTCTCCAACTTCAACCCCCCACATCATTTACACCATGCTGCTCCTCTACATACATTACTCCTTAATAAAAAAACGATTCTAAAAATCTACCAGCGAATGTTCTGAGTTATAGTCAAGAGAAATGAGCAAAACTGAACAGCTAAATATAAACTAGAAACTTCTCCATGTCAGTATATAAAAATGTATCACAGTTCTTTACACTGATTTGTATTTTTATCGTTTTTACCACTGAATAGTACAACAGAACCACGTCCCTTTGTAAAAACATGGCCCAGAAAAAAGACTTTTGATGTCAAGAACCATTTCTGAACAGTTTAATCTGTTTGTGCTATGAAACAGTAGAGAGACAGTGTCCTATAGATGAGACTCTTATCTGTCTGCTTCTGTCCTTCACCATCTCATGTTCCCACATGACACAACATGTGCACCAAAACAAACTGCTGTAGTTTCTACAGTAAAAGTCTCGTTTGAGTTTAACTGTATCGCAATGCATCATGGGTCATATAAAATACACAACGGAAGCTTTGTCTCAAGACACCTGGAAATCAGGTGAGTCCTGAACATGGACGTAGTTTTAGGGGGGGACACAGGGGACATGTCCCCTGCACTTTTTCAAAAGGCCGTTTTGGTCCCCTGTACTCTGCAACTGTCCAAAAACAATGTTTCGCTACATTAAACAGAGATGGGTTGAGCACTAGGACCAAGCAGAAAACGGCTGCTCAAGCTGAAGCCCCTCCCCTAGTTTAGCCCGCCTACCAGTTCCTCTTGTGTGATTGGCTGTTTCCGCTGTCACTCCCCCTTGCCTGTTTGCACACTGCAGACAGACAGACCGGTGTGGTGGCGAGCTAACCTGCGGTCAGGAGTGCTGTGCAACTGTCGTTTGGCCGGCGTTTGGGTTTATGATGTCAAAGAGAAAAAAAGGCGACATAAGAGACTTTTTTAGAAGTCAAACTGTAAGTTACTCAAAGAAACGTGTTCCAGCCGTCCTTCAACACCTTCACTGGGTCGTTGGTGTGATGTTGACTCAGGTAAAACACAGAATTGGGTGATAATGTTTGGCTACATGCTTTACAACCAGTCAAAACAAGGAAAATTGGGCTTAAAAGTAGCAATAGAAAACTAAAAGAAACAATGGAGGACACAGTAAGCTGAAAGATTAGTTTTATGACAAACACTTCTGAAGTTGCCAAATAATGTTACTGTTTCTGAGGTCATGTGACTCGTGCTTCAGGAGGATAACTGGTTGTAATGTGACATCTGATGAGATCTGATGAATGTTGATCATAAAGTGAGTGAATCTAACTGACCAGCAGGCTGTCACATGACCATGGGTCCAAGTTGACGTGCATCCTGAAGTGTTTTGTTTTGTGTGTTTGCAGGTCATGAGCGTTCTGAATAACCCCAGCAGTGTTTCCTCTCAGCCACCGCAGCCTCTCCAAAACACACTCAACATTTCTTTATCAAACAGCGTCTCATCCAGCTGCAGCCAACATTCAGCTGAGGTTTCCATCAAGACGGTGGAGAGAATCCCCTCGTCTGAGTCCTACTGCCCCCCCATGTACAACACCACCAGTTACACCATGGATCCAGCTGTCACAGCTGCTGGCTACCAGTACAGTCAGTATGGACAAAGTGAGTCTGTTAATCAACAGATGTTTAATATGTTAAGGATTTAATGTGATTTTAAAGGAGGTTTATACTGCAGTAATGTTTTCATATATGTTATAAAACAGTGTTTGTTCTGTGGACAGAGGACAGACCTGCTCAAAGGTCCTTCATGTTTTAAACACAGAGCAAAAAATTACAAGTCATCAAATAACTTAATCTGTTAAAATGTTTGATTTTTACAGTCTGGAGAGGTGAGTGAGTGGGATGTATGTCAGTGTCTTATTTCAGGTATTATTCTGTTCCAGCTGTTGTTTAACTTTATTTACAAATTATCAGTCAAGGAGAGGTGATAAAGAGAACCATGACAACAACACAAGCAGGCTGAACTTTCAGTTAATCAAGATTTATCTTGAGTTAAGCACAAATTTTATGTTCAGAGAATTTTTGCTCTTTGTGGTTGAACAACAAACGACAGAGTGAAATACAAGCTGCTTCCAGACAGAAACAGAATAAACTTCTCATTTAAATTATAAAATAGAAACAGCTTCACCTGTGAAATGTTCATCCCAGCATTTCCGTCTCTTTTATAAGAACTCACTCAAGCAGCAACATAGTCCGGCATCTTTCTTTTCCAACACTGATAAACATCCAGACACAAGATAACGGTGATGTTGACTGATGTTTGGAAGCTCCAGGTATTTATATCTCTGTGCATTATAGATGTTCACACTGCTGATGGTTTGAATCCTTTGTTCATTAGTATTCATCAGCTCCAGCAGCATACATGTCAACTCTCCCGATATTCCCGAGAGACTCCCGAATTTCAGTGCCCCTCCCAAAAATCTCCCAGAGCCAACTTTCTCCCGAATTTCTCCCAATTTCCGACAGTTTCCGCCGTCCGTTGTTTCCAACTGGCTATTTATAGCGATAACACCTGAAGGACTGTCTTACAAACACAGATTACAAGCTGAAAACGGTCCCACGTCGCTGCTAACGCGACTATCAAACCCCCGCTGCGACACAACTTGAAACTACTATCGCTCTGACACTACCAGCGCCTGCAG
>SSNP01000104.1:1898643-1912503 GCA_006937955.1 Pachypanchax playfairii
CCTCCTTCAGGGTTGGTAAAGAATTTTTAATTAAAATCAGTTTCTTTGACAATCCCAACTTGAATTCACCCAAGTTATGGAAGCAGTCCTCCGTGAAGTGAGCTGAACATATTTTCAAATTGAGGTTATAACTGCGTGGCACTTCTCCATAAATGAACTTCAGCCACTCTTCTCTTGTTTTTTCATCCTTCGGGAGTGAGTGTAAACTTCCAGTATGGGTTGAGCATCCTTGGACACAACAGGTCCCCGTTTGCGTAGTCATCTCTTCTCAAGAGCAGCAGCACAAGCTAGCGCAACGCAGCTACCGGTGTATGGGCTGGGGGTGGGGGGAGTGGGGTGGGGGGTTGGACTGTTTACTTTACTGTGCACTTTTATTGGACGCTATGAAATACGTAGGATGAAATGCCATGTAGGAAAAAATGGTGCTTTCCGATTCAACCGTTTTTTAAATATGAAACAAAGCGGACCGCCCACAAACGGGAACTTTGATACTCGCTTTGGACGTTCACACGGCCTCATCAGTGCACAACACATCATGATATACCCCAAAAACCTCAAAAAAGGGCATTTTGCTGTCATAACCCCTTTAACTGAATTACCTCTTCAGCAAGCCATCAAGTTTAGCAAAGTCCTGCTAATGAGTCATTCATTTGATTCAGCTGTGTTGGAGCAGGGATGCATAAAACCTTCTGGACAGTAGCTCTCAAGGACCAGGGTTGGAGATGCCTGTTGTAGGGCATGTGTGATGATATCTGTGGACTGGCCACAATATATAAACAAGAAAAATATTAAACCGCTGCTAAATCAATACAAATGTTTATATATCTTAACATTGTGTTTGTTCTTTTATTCAACAAAATAACATGTAGCATTTGTGTCAGTATAGCACATTCCAGTGACTAGAGGAGGTCCAGGTCTTTAGTCTCTTCTTGTATATACAGTGTAGGACCTTTAAACTTCGTTTGTTCTCTTTGCTTTAAAGTATAAAATGGGATTAACATTCTGTCAGAAATAATTCAGTTGTTCAACAGGATCAACACAGAAAGGACGTGACGATTCATTAAACCTTTTGCATCAGTATTACGAAAGAATGTCAACTGTAGTCATGTGATGTATGAAAATGCTGATTCATTCAGGCTAACATCTTTGAAAAAATATTTTTTATGAAACCAGAAAACACATTTTATTATCAGGCTATATGCAGAGCAGAGTTTCAAAGAAAGATTTTTTTTTATTTTGTATTTAAATTCCTTAATTTATTTGCCTCAAAGTTGTCAATTTTGAGTATGTACTGTGTATATTGTAAAATAACTTTAAATGTATAAAACAACAACAGTGTGTTTAAAATATTTAATACTAAAACTGCAGAGCTTTAAACCGTTAGCATCAAGCCCAGAAATTGCCTCATTACCTTTTTTTATTTTTAAAGCACATAATAGTTGAATATTTAATGCAAGTTGTTTTACGTGTTGGTTACAATTTTTAGATAATCAAATCTTTAAAGACGACCATTTAATCAATGCAGATGGTGCTTGGAAATTAAAAATGACTTTAATACTTTCATTTAAATTAAGTCACATAATTTCAGATAACACCGGTGCTCTATGTTAAATCACACGTTGTTTCATGTTAAACTTTCAAGTTCAAGTTTCAAGTTTATTTATTTATAAAGCGCCAGTTCATGACAAAGTCATTTCAAGGCACTTTTAAAAAAATCAACCAATTAATAATAAAACATTTTCTATCTAAGGAACCAGCTGATTGGGTTGAATTGTTAGTTCAGCACAATCCTCCATCCTGAGCAGCACGATTGGAGACAGTGGAAGAAGAAACCTCTAGCAGAACCAGAACCAGAACCTCAGGATGGGCGGCCTTCTGCCTTAGCCGACTGGGGTCTGAGCTGACAGGAAAGAGACAAACACTGATGGATTTTGGCCAGTCGTCATGTCTATAGAAGGATAAACAGAGAAACAGTTAATAACAGCAGTAATAATTTGATGGTTCTAGTGGGAATATTTCATTGTTTGTTTATGTGAGATACACCCTCCTCAGAGGCAGCCAGAGTAAAGAGAGACAGCAGAGTGAAGACATGTGGTCAGTATGTCCTCCGGCAGTCTAAACCTATAGCAGCATAACTAAAGGGAAAGCTCAGGAGAACCCAAGCTAACCCTGACTATAGGATTGTGTAAAAAGGAAAGTTTTAAGTCTATTCTTAAAACTACACAAGGTGTCTGCCTCACAGATAAAAAGTGGAAGCTGGTTCCACAGGAGAGGAGCCTGATAACTAAAAGCTCTTCCTCCCATTCTACTTTTAGAACCTCTAGGAACTACAAGCAGACCTGCAGTCTGAGAGCGAAGTGCTCTGTTAGGAACATATGGAACAATAAGATCTTTAATATAAGCTGGAGCTTGGTCGTTCAAGGCCTTATACGTCAAAAGTAAAACCTTAAACTTTATTCTAGACCTTACAGGGAGCCAATGAAGTGATGCTAAAACAGGAGAAATATGATCTCTCCTTCTAACTCTCATCAGAACTCTGGCAGCAGTATTTTGGATCATCTGGAGGTCTTTAACAGAACTATTAGAACATCCTGATAATAATGAATTACAGTAATCAAGTCTAGAAGTAATAAATACATGAACTAAAGTTTCTGCATCTCTTTGATTCAAAATGCTCCTAATTTTAGCAACATTACGCAGGTGGAAGTAGGTCGTCATGGTAACATGGTTTATATGAGAACTAAAGAACATGTCCTGGTCAAAGATAACACCCAGGTTCTTTACCTTCTTGTNTCAGGAGAACCCAAGCTAACCCTGACTATAGGATTGTGTAAAAAGGAAAGTTTTAAGTCTATTCTTAAAACTACACAAGGTGTCTGCCTCACGGATAAAAAGTGGAAGCTGGTTCCACAGGAGAGGAGCCTGATAACTAAAAGCTCTTCCTCCCATTCTACTTTTAGAACCTCTAGGAACTACAAGCAGACCTGCAGTCTGAGAGCGAAGTGCTCTGTTAGGAGCATATGGAACAATAAGATCTTTAATATAAGCTGGAGCTTGGTCGTTCAAGGCCTTATACGTCAAAAGTAAAACCTTAAACTTTATTCTAGACCTTACAGGGAGCCAATGAAGTGATTCTAAAACAGGAGAAATATGATCTCTCCTTCTAACTCTCATCAGAATTCTGGCAGCAGCATTTTGGATCAGCTGGAGGTCTTTAACAGAACTATTAGAACATCCTGATAATAAAGAATTACAGTAATCAAGTCTAGAAGTAATAAATACATGAACTAAAGTTTCTGCATCTCTTTGATTCAAAATGCTCCTAATTTTAGCAACGTTACGCAGGTGGAAGTAGGTCGTCATGGTAACATGGTTTATATGAGAACTAAAGGACATGTCCTGGTCAAAGATAACACCCAGGTTCTTTACCTTCTTGTTGGAGGCCAAATTAATGCCATCCAACGTTGATAAATAGATAGACTTTGTAAACAGGTTTCCTTTCAAACATATTTCTGTAATTAATTCTAATGTTGATGTAAAACTTCCCACTAATGAAACTGTTCAACACAATTATTTAGCATTATGTCATGAAGAATCCAAATATTTCTTAGAAACCCAACTTCAAACATCCTGTCCTCCTTTACTCGCTCTGTTCTTCTGTTATTTCACTCTGTTACGTCACTTATTGTGAATTTAAAGCTAAAGCACTGAAATTTTCCTGCACATGCTCAGATGTTATCATCAGTCTAACTTCTACACACTTTAAATATTCATGTTTTTACTTTATCTTTGAAACAACAGCCATAAAAAGTTCTTCAGAAGCAGGATGTTAGTGTTCCTTATGAACTGTAAATATATTTTTAGATGGCGCTAATCAAACCCTACAGCGTGCGCACACATACACACGCACGCACAGTATCAGATTTAAAAAATGACCATCTCATTTTCTTTCTGTGCTCGTTTGTTCAATGACATGTTGCACGTAATTATGTGATGATGGAATAATTTATTCTGTATTAGTCGAATAATAATCTGCTGATATTTTGATCATTCAGCCTGTTTGTGTTTAATATGTGATTTTATTTTCAATAAAACTTTGCAAGTTTCAGACTGAGTCAGAAACAGTTATTACAGTTACTTTGATGTTTGTTTCGCAGCTTAAACCTTTTTTAACTTTAGACACCAAATAGAAAAGAAAAAGTTCTTGTGATTTTAAAACACTGTTGCCGTTGTAACTTTAAGGAAACTGACAAAATCTCAGAGAAATGTCTTTGATGTTTCTTATAAAATCTACTTTCAGTGTAATTCATGTAGTAAAAAGTACATAGAACATGTTGCAGTGTGTAAATCATCAAACAGATAAAAGCCTAAACTCTGACCTGCAGATCTCAACACAAGTTCTGATGTGAGCAGAAATATCAGTTATTATAATTTATTGATCATCAGGATCATTTCTGTCTGATTACTGCAATGAAACGGACAGACAGTCATCTAAAGCTCACACAAGACTTTTATTTTGAAAAGGTGATTCTCTGATGCTCAGATGTTTAAATTCCCTGAACATCTGACTGGAGCTAAACGTGTCAGAGTTTAAAATAATGTGCATGTTGATGTTCGGAGTGTTTTTATCGAGGAGATTTGAAAAAAGGGACGCGGTTAAGAAACTTCTGTCAAAGTGATTGTAAAAAAAAAACTGTAACACGAAACATTTAAAATTCTTTTTACTCTGTCACAGAGAGTTCAGTTCTTCCTGTTTTTCTGTTTGACTTGATTTTCAATGTTATTCGACTGTAACATGAAGATTTTTGTTGTGCTGAATAAATAAACTTGACTTGCATCACTGCTGGTTTAAACTGAGATTTACATGGTTTTGCACACACACACACACACACACACAGACACACACACACACATACACCCCAAGATATAGACTGACCTTTTTTTCTGAATCGGCCTTAGTCTGACCCCCCCGAGGCCAGTTTGCTAAGGGAGACCCTACAAGGGGCTGACACCCCAGACAACACTGGCCTCATAATCATGGGGGGGGTACTGAAACCCTTCCACCACATTAAGGTGCCGTTCTATTTCATTCCTTCTGACCGCCAGAGGGGCACCTGGATATCTACGAGTGCNAAGCAAAACACATCTTTACCTTCAAGAAATACATAAAGTTTATACCTTTGATAATTTTTCAATGAAGAAATCGTCTCTAGTCCTAAAACAGATTAAATATCCGCTTTTATGTGTACATCCACCAGCAGCCATGTTTGTTTTGCTTCGCCAGCCTGGACACTTGCTGCCAATCATACCTGAACACCCGCCCTAAAGCACAATGCTAACACATGATTGGTGCGAATGTTTTTCTGACCGAAATAGAAGGTTGTCCATGGAGCGGTAAAAGATGGATTTTCATGGGTTTGGAAAATTCCAAATCTCGTGAGAATCTGTCTTGTTGCACAAGGCTATGAAGTTAAATCTGAAAGCCAAATATGCCTAAATTTTTGTGAGTTGTGTAACACAGAGGGGCCTTTTATTAATGTTTGACATTAAAGTTTTTACCTGTTCTCTCTGCAGCTAAAGTGACGGGATAAAGCTGCTGTCAGCACCAACTTCTTGTTTGATGGAAGAAACACAAACTACAGTTATTACAGTTACTTTGATGTTTGTTTCGTAGCTTAAACCTTTTTTAACTTTAGACACCAAACAGAAAAGAAAAAGTTCTTGTGATTTTAAAACACTGTTGCCGTTGTAACTTTAAGGAAACTGACAAAATCTCAGAGAAATGTCTTTGATGTTTCTTATAAAATCTACTTTCAGTGTAATTCATGTAGTAAAAAGTACATAGAACATGTTGCAGTGTGTAAATCATCAAACAGATAAAAGCCTAAACTCTGACCTGCAGATCTCAACACAAGTTCTGATGTGAGCAGAAATATCAGTTATTATAATTTATTGATCATCAGGATCATTTCTGTCTGATTACTGCAATGAAACGGACAGACAGTCATCTAAAGCTCACACAAGACTTTTATTTTGAAAAGGTGATTCTCTGATGCTCAGATGTTTAAATTCCCTGAACATCTGACTGGAGCTAAACGTGTCAGAGTTTAAAATAATGTGCATGTTGATGTTCGGAGTGTTTTTATCGAGGAGATTTGAAAAAAAGGGACGCGGTTAAGAAACTTCTGTCAAAGTGATTATAAAATAAATTATTGCTGAAAATACTCCTAAATAACTTCCTTCCTCTGTAAGTTTTTCCTTTCAGACATCAAAGCCAGTTCAGTTACATAAAGAGTCCATTTCATACAAATTTCAGGACTTTGTGGTTATTTTTTAAGTATTAACCAGTAACATGAAACCTTTTATATCTAAAAAACATCAGGAAACACTGATTAACAGACTTTTCAATCTGCATCACACCCACTATGAAGGTAAGAACACCCGTGGAGCTAAAATATTCAACAGAAACCTCAGAAAAACCAGTTTAAAGAAAAAACTTGATACACCTGCACATATTTATTTTCTCATACTTCTGCACGGTGGTGCTGATTAACGAGCAGCTGAGCTTCATGTATGTATAATTGGGCTCAGACTGTATCTGCAGTGCCAGGTCTCCACATCACAACACAGGACTCACCAGGGACGGACTGGGACTAAAAAACAGCCCTGGACTTTGACTAGGCGCGGCCCAGAGTAATCAGCACGCGGAAATTCAGCAGCAACAATATGTGACTTATGCTATCAAACCATCAAAAAGATGTTGACTATATGTTGTATTAAAAGCTTATTGTTCTAGATTAACTTGAATACTCACATAGAAATGGAGGTGTCAACATACTGCAGAACCTCTGGCTGAACCAATACTAAACGGTTATCTGAAACACAACACAGTACTGTATGAGTGATGATAAATCACAAGGTAAAGAGGTTTTAGTATATAGATTTACTTAATGTTGGGGGATAAGTATCTTTTTCAACAGGTCACTTTTTTCTGCAACTCTGTCTATGAGCAAGTCATTGTCAAGGGACATGAGGACATCTTCTCTGTAGTCATAAGCATGTTCCAGGTGTTCTTGTGACTGTGTGCTTCTTATTCTACTTTTGTGCTTGAGAACAGAGAAACTTCTCTCACATGTGACTTGTGTCACAGGCAGAGTTTGGCGGTACTTGTATCACCAGCCAAGACTATGATAAGCATCTATGAAGAGGTTAAATGAGCTAAAATGTTGAAGTTTAGCTGTTTTAACTGTAATCATAAAAAAATGCAACCTAAATATGAATTCCTAACATCAACCTTAACAAATAACTGTTTCTCCTCTTACGATATGTTCCATATTTACTTGTCCTGGATCTGCCTGTGGAACCAGCTCATCTTTCTGTCCCTCATAACTGCTAGCATGTTGCTGTGTAGCTGTCTGCTGGACTTCTTCACTGCTGTGAGGTGCTGCTAAATATGTCAGTTAGTTTGTGACATTTAGAGGCTTCAGCATCTGCCTTCTCAGCCCCGCCCCTTTTCTTTTCAACTCAGCATATACAGAGATCAAGGGGGACCTGACCCTCCTTCCATAAAGTTGTCCCCCCAAAAATCATAATCATACACAAGGACTGTTTTTACATAAGATATCATATTTAATACAAGCACAAGACAAATAGTTCAAGTTAAAAGTGTAAAACAATAAAAGAGCAGAAGATCAGGGTCGATCCGACACCCTGAAAACAAACTGTTTGATGTTTAACTTGTGATGGAGGAACATAAGCTATCAGACACTGTTGCTAACGTAACATCTGAAGTCAGCAAAGAAAGGAAACGGTAAAGATCTTTAACTTTGACTATAAACACCACAGAAGGAAGAACTGAACTGACTCATGTAGCTGTGAACATTCTCCAGAGTTAAATCCATCTTTAAGTTCCAGATTATTAGAAAACGAGTGTCAGACACTTTGAAGCTAACAGACGTATCCAGAGAAACTACATCCACCAAAAACCGAACATGATCAGAGGAAATCTCTCAGAACTATAAAGTTATTTAATTAACTAACCCTACAGAAACATTATATTATTGTAAAGTAGCTCAGTACTATCAGTAAGTGAAACTAGCTGGGGGCTAGTTTTATGTTTAGTAATGGGGACAGCTTTTGTCCCCCCCCCCCCCACACATGCACACGGACTCACAGGGTGTAAATCATGTTCAGACTTCGACATGTTAGACATTGTTTAAAAGCTCAGACACTTTTAGAATCTGTAAGTAACTGGTAATAATCCTCACTGACTTGTTCTGGGTTTATTCCTGGTTATTTATTTATTTCTTTTATAAAGTTATTTATTTAATTTTACTTATTTGTTTTATTTATTTTATGTATTTATTTTAATTTTTATTTATTTATATATTAATTCATTATTTATTCATTTATTTATTCATTTATTCATTTATTTATTTATTTATTTAATTTAATTTAATTTAATTTAATTTAATTTAATTTAATTTAATTTAATTTAATTTATTTATGCGGGCAGGCTCCCCAAGAACTACTTTCTGAAAGTTTACTGTTTAGTGGCCCCAAAAAATGAAATGGGATGTTCCTCTGACCCTCCATATGGCAGATGGGCACGTGCACACGACAGTGGATTAGCAGAACAGAAAGGGGACAGGCGCCCTCTCGTGGTTATAACTGATATAACAGTCACAGATTTTCTCAGGTGACCGGAACAGAAACACCTGCAGCTTGAGTCAGATGACGCAGTCCGGCTTCATTCACTGAGAAACAGAAATTATCACACGGTTTGAAAAACAAAGAAAATATCAACATTAAAACAACAATGAGTCTTAAAGCAAAAAGGGGAGTAATTCCAGTATGAGTGGTTCCTTCCGGTTATCAGTCACTGGTTCAGCCCAATCTGACCAATCGCATCTAGTTCCACAAAAACTTTGTAGCATAAAAACTGTCTGAGACCCTCAGATGAGTTCTTGTATACTGAACATTAACCCTTAAACACTAACGCTTTAAGAGTTTGAGTCAGAATGCTTTTAGTTTTACCAACGTTACGCAGGTGGAAGAAGATTGTCATGGTAACAAGTTTTATATGAGCGCTAAAGGAACATGTTCTGGTCAAAGATACACCAGGTTCTTTAAGTGTTTATAAATACTTACTAATACCTCACTGAATGCAGTCCAAAGTGAGTGACAGTCCGTGTGTCCCAAACCCCCCCCCCCCCCCCAAGTTTCAAGTCATTAAAGATCCACTCTGATCATATTTTGAGTTATTTTAAAACGTTCTCAGTGGTCTTTAAATTATGACTATGGCATTTTTACCCAAAATCATAAAACCTGTGTAGTTTCTCCATACTGTCAGCAGCTCATCAGCAATTCACCTCTGTGTGGGCGGAACCCTTGGTGTGGAGGGTAACCCCGCCCCTATCCCCGTTGCTAAGAGATCTATGTTTATGCTAGCGCTATAAGCCCACCCAATCAGTTTCCTACATCACTAAAACATTATTTTTCAAAACATTTTTCAAATTACTAAATGACTCACAGCAATTTAATTTGGGGCTCAATTCCAAGAACATGTCAACATGAAAAACATGAAAACAGACACACGGAACATATTTACCTAAAACACAGAAGCCTCGTCTGTCTGTGTGAAACTGTGGTTGATTCTTAAATGTTTCTGTAAACGTTCTAAAATATGTATCCTACATCATTTCAGCTTCAAGTTACTTCAGATTTCTCAATCTTAAATCCCACCGGAACATTTAGGAAACACACAGAACCATAAGTATTTACCTAGAACAACCTCCTACAGGAGATCCTTCCTGTCCACAGCTAGAACCCTCTACAGGAGATCCTTCCTGTCCACAGCTAGAACCTCCTACAGGAGAACCTTCTTGTCCACAGCTAAAACCCTCTACAGGAGATCCTTCCCGGCCACAGCTAGAACCCTTTACAGGAGAACCTTCCCGTCCACAGCTAGAACCCTTTACAGGAGAACCTTCCCGTCCACAGCTAGAACCCTCTACAGGAGATCCTTCCTGTCCACAGCTAGAACCTCCTACAGGAGAACCTTCTTGTCCACAGCTAGAACCTCCTACAGGAGAACCTTCTTGTCCACAGCTAGAACCTCCTACAGGAGATCCTTCCTGTCCACAGCTAGAACCTCCTGCAGGAGAACCTTCTTGTCCACAGCTAGAACCCTCTACAGGAGATCCTTCCCGTCCACAGCTAGAACCTCCTACAGGAGAACCTTCTTGTCCACAGCTAGAACCCTCTACAGGAGATCCTTCCTGTCCACAGCTAGAACCCTCTACAGGAGATCCTTCCCGTCCACAGCTAGAACCCTCTACAGGAGATCCTTCCCGTCCACAGCTAGAACCACCTACATGAGAACCTTCTTGTCCACAGCTAGAACCCTCTACAGGAGATCCTTCCCGTCTACAGCTAGAACCATCTACAGGAGATCCTTCCCGTCCACATCGAGAACCATCTACAGGAGATCCTTCCCGTCCACATCGAGAACCTTCTACAGGAGATCCTTCCCGTCCACAGCTAGAACCCTCTACAGGAGATCCTTTCCGTCCATATCTAGAACCCTGTACAGGAGATCCTTTCCGTCCACAGCTAGAACCCTCTACAGGAGATCCTTCCTGTCCACAGCTAGAACCCTCTACAGGAGATCCTTCCCGTCCACAGCTAGAACCCTCTACAGTAGATCCTTCCCGTCCACAGCTAGAACCCTCTACAGGAGATCCTTCCTGTCCACAGCTAGAACCTCCTGCAGGAGAACCTTCCCGTCCACAGCTAGAACCCTCTACAGGAGATCCTTCCCGACCACAGCTAGAACCCTCTACAGGAGAACCTTCCCGTCNAGGAAATGACATCAGTCCTTTTAAAGGACTGTCTGTCCATAGCTAAGACCAGAGTCGGCGGCAGAACAGATATAATCGGGGGGCATTTAATATCAGTGAGGGGGCACAAAAACCCGCTCAAGACCTAAATATCATGTAAATGCTTAATATGACTATCAGCCATCAATCAACACAGCACAACAGCACCAATTATCCTACAAACAACATTCTGCAAGATTCCGTTACGTACAAGCACACTGTGCAGCCAAACGGAGAGGCAACGTGCATAACAGGCTGCGTTTCTCCCTCCCTCCCCATCCCTCTTTCTCATACATCCCATAGAAATATAAAAAGCGAATGGTGACTTTAAATTCAACAAATTCAGAGAGACCAAAATATTCCAAATAGTGAAAGCCAATGCTGGCGCCATGAAGTGAATTGTGTGCATTTCTTACCTTTAAAATAGTTGCAAACGGCGGCTGTTGATGCTAAACTTCCTGAGAACCGTGTCCTTCCACTCGGTTGTGCATTTTCTGGTCAAGTCTCTTTCAAACGCCAGCTGAACCAACTGCGCCTTTTTGTGGAGCATTGCGCGTCTGAGTTCGGAAAAGACGTTTCTCAGGGTGGAAAATGAGTTTTCACACATGGCGGTAGAAGCTCCAAACGTTAAAGCATGTTTAAAGGCAGTCAGTACAGTTGGCATGTGGAACTTGAAGAGGAGTTTTTGTACAGTCCAGTTCTCGGTTGGCTGTGATTGTTTTCGCAACCTCGTACTCCGTCTCAACAACAGGTGATCGTGACAAATCCATAATGTGCTTCACAGTCTTCGCGTCCAAAAATGTTTCACTTTCTGGGTTCAGTGCAACAAGCGCGCGGGCCAACTCTGAATTGCACTCGCTGAATCTGTGGTCCATTTCTCCAAGTACTGAACCAATCCCATACCTCTTCACATGTGACGCATATATCACCAACAAGTGTGTTTTTTTATTTTATTTCTTTTTTAAATATAACGTTTACTAAGGTTGATTTGAGGTTAAAAAGATCAATCTAAATTATTTTTTTTAAATACAAAGTTTGGCAGGATGGCTGGCCTGCTTGTGGTGAGTGGGGTGGGGGGGCACAATGACTCATTAGGGGGGGCATGGCCCGCGAATGCCCCCCCATGACGCCGACCCCGCTTCCCGTCCACAGCTAGAACCCTCTACAGGAGATCCTTCCTGTCCACAGCTAGAACCCTCTACAGGAGATCCTTCCTTTCCACAGCTAGAACCCTCTACAGGAGATCCTTCCCGTCCACAGCTAGAACCCTCTACAGGAGATCCTTCCCGTCTGCAGATAGAACCCTCTACAGGAGAACCTTCCCGTCCACAGCTAGAACCCTTTACAGGAGAACCTTCCCGTCCACAGCTAGAACCCTCTACAGGAGAACCTTCCCGTCCACAGCTAGAACCCTATACCGGAGAACCTTCCTGTCTACAGCTAGAACCCTCTACAGGAGATCCTTCCTCTCCACAGCTAGAACCCTCTACAGGAAATCCTTCCCGTCCGCAGCTAGAACCCTCTACAGGAGATCCTTCCCGTCTACAGCTAGAACCCTCTACAGGAGATCCTTCCCGTCCACAGCTAGAACCCTCTACCGGAGATCCTTCCTGTCTACAGCTAGAACCCTCTGCAGGAGATCCTTCTTGTCCACAGCTAGAACCCTCTACAGGAGATCCTTCCCGTCTGCAGATAGAACCCTCTACAGGAGATCCTTCCTGTCCACAGCTAGAACCCTCTACAGGAGATCCTTCCCGTCCACAGCTAGAACCCTCTACAGGAGAACCTTCCCGTCCACAGCTAGAACCCTCTACAGGAGAACCTTCCCGTCCACAGCTAGAACCCTCTACAGGAGATCCTTCCCGTCCACAGCTAGAACCCTCTACAGGAGATCCTTCCCGATCCTTCCCGTCCACATCTAGAACCCTCTACAGGAGATCCTTCCTCTCCACAGCTAGAACCTCCTACAGGAGAACCTTCTTGTCCACAGCTAGAACCCTCTACAGGAGATCCTTCCCGTCTACAGCTAGAACCATCTACAGGAGATCCTTCCCGTCCACATCGAGAACCATCTACAGGAGATCCTTCCCGTCCACATCGAGAACCTTCTACAGGAGATCCTTCCCGTCCACAGCTAGAACCCTCTACAGGAGATCCTTTCCGTCCATATCTAGAACCCTGTACAGGAGATCCTTTCCATCCACAGCTAGAACCCTCTACAGGAGATCCTTCCTGTCCACATCTAGAACCCTCTACAGGAGAACCTTCTTGTCCACAGCTAGAACCCTCTACAGGAGATCCTTCCCGTCCACAGCTAGAACCCTCTACAGGAGATCCTTCCCGTCCACAGCTAGAACCCTCTACAGGAGATCCTTCCCGATCCTTCCCGTTCACAGCTAGAACCCTCTACAGGAGATCCTTCCTCTCCACAGCTAGAACCCTTTACAGGAGAACCTTCCCGTCCACAGCTAGAACCCTCTACAGGAGAACCTTCCCGTCCACAGCTAGAACCCTCTACCGGAGATCCTTCCTGTCTACAGCTAGAACCCTCTGCAGGAGAACCTTCCCGTCCACAGCTAGAACCCTCTGCAGGAGAACCTTCCCGTCCACAGCTAGAACCCTCTACAGGAGATCCTTCCCGATCCTTCCCGTCCACAGCTAGAACCCTCTACAGGAGATCCTTCCCGTCCACAGCTAGAACCCTCTACAGTAGACCCTTCCCGTCCACAGCTAGAACCCTCTACAGGAGATCCTTCCCGATCCTTCCCGTCCACAGCTAGAACCCTCTACAGGAGATCCTTCCTCTCCACAGCTAGAACCCTGTACAGGAGATCCTTCCGTCCACAGCTAGAACCCTCTACAGGAGATCCTTCCTGTCCACAGCTAGAACCCTCTGCAGGAGAACCTTCCCGTCCACAGCTAGAACCCTCTACAGGAGATCCTTCCCGTCCACAGCTAGAACCCTCTACAGGAGACCCTT
>SSNP01000104.1:1913326-1928252 GCA_006937955.1 Pachypanchax playfairii
GTTGGTCCTAATGACCACGAACATTAAACAGTTTCATATGAAACCTGAACAGTGTTGGTGGAACTCGGTCTTCAGACTCGCGCTGGAAGTTGAGGAATGAAACCAAAACCGGACAGAACAAACCTGAGATGTTCTGTGACACGGTGGTTCAGAAACAAAACAAACAAGAACCATTTAATTACTGTGAGAAACAGAAACTCATTATCTGGACAAGATGGTTTATTATCTTACATTTACACAAGTAGATCTACATCTGTCAGCCATGTTTTGTTACTGTTAGCGTGTCGTTGCAGTCGGGTTCTGATTTAAAACCACGTCTCAGATTAATGTCACACTATCACTAGTACAGATACTTAAACCTTCAGTCAGTTCAGTCCTTTTAAAGAATAAATTAGGTTTCATGTTTTCATTAGCAGGTTCTGTGTTCTCTGCTGTGTTCTACATGCTGCATTGGGTTCTGTGTCGTGTTCTGTGGAGTTGGTAGTTCATCCTTAAATCAGGACGATCTTTTACTTGAATTCATTTTGAAGGTGAAGTGATATATTTTGCAGGAAGTGGAAAGTCCCAAACATCGACCCACTTCCTGTTCTTTTGAACATTTTTACGGGAAATTTGGAGGTTCTGTTTGAACATTAGTAGGCAGGATTTTCAGGCTGCAGCCTGATTTGAAGTGTGAAGAACTTAATTAGTTCCACTTGTATGAGTTCTGCCTTCTGGTCAGTTAAGTTTCCAACTTGGTTCTGGTGCTGTTGGGTCCATCTGGTTTACTTGTGGTGATGAAGGTACTGCTGGGTGAACATGTTGAGTTCACTGTCCAACCAGCCTGCCTTGTTCCTAAAACACATAGACAGTAAAGTTTAGAACTAAAGTGTTACAAGATCAGAGAGAAACAAAGAGCATCACTGACACGCCCTAACACGCCCCTGACATGTCTCTGACACGCCCTAACACGCCCCTGACGTGCCTGACACGCCCTCCTGCTATGTGTGTCCCAGAATCTGAAAATATTTTAATATAATTTATGTTCAATAATCTGACAAAGATTTACTATTAATAAAGATTTTCTCTATAACTGCAGAATAATTACATGTATTATATGAAATGTGATGTGGTTTACATGGTTCCACAGTGGTGTTCTGCACTGAAGCATGTGTCTGCTGGGTTCTTTACACCGCTGACTGTCTTACCGCAGCAGCTTGGCTCGGCTCTGCAGGTTGTCCAACAGCTCAATCTTTCTGTTCATATCATTGATCTCATCCTCAAGGTTCTGACGGGTAACATCGACCTGCTGGCAGAGCTGAGCAAACACGCTCGCCAGCTCCCTGGTAACCATAGCAACAAGACACACATTAACATCAAAGAGCCTGAGATGCCTTTAAGATGTTTCATCTGAAGTTCTTTATTCTCTTCTTTGATAGAACTCACTGCTGGACTTGGTGGCTGCAGTTGGATCCAGTGTAACTGACAATCAGCTGCAGCTTCTCACTTGCATAGTCCACAAACTGTCTCTTGAAGGCTCTCTCTTTGGCTTTGGTGGTCCAGGTCAGGCGCTCATACACATAGAGCAGCCCATAGAGACCCAATGACAAGGCAATCAAACGCCATCCCACCGCCTTCCAGATCTGCAGAAACAAAGATTTAGACGCAGCTGAAAAACAAATACACATGAACTACCAGGTCAGGGTTGTGGGTTCCATTCTGTGTTAGCTAGAAGAGAGACATACGATAAACTGTAAACCTGTAAAGCTCTTTGTAAAGACGTAAGGTTAAAAAAGCACCATGTCGAGGTTCAGCTCCAGTCACTGGTCAACCTCACTTATAAAACTATCAGAATGTGTGCAGCAAAAAATGTTCAAATATGGAAGTAGTCTGAAGGACAAAAATACTTCAAAGCAGCTGATAACAGCCTGCCTGAGTGGGTGTCCCAGATCTCAGAAAGAAGTCACAGTGTTTAGGGCAGTTCTGGGTCTGTAGGGTCTCCCATCATAAGCTGGTTCAGGAAAAGGGGCAAAACCAAATGTGATTCAAAATCCCTTTAGTAGGTGGGTTTGGGTAGAGCCTGAAGAAGCTACATGAAAGGAGAACAGAGATTCTACAGGAGGCTGGTGCTCTGGGGTTTGGGTGATGGTCAGAGGAAGAAGCTTTAGCGGTCTCGGGTTACTGCAACTGAACTTCAGGACATGGAGCACCCCTTCACTTGGGGGGGAGCCTGAGATTGTGCAGGAGGTTAGAGAGACACAAACTAGAAACAGATACAGACACTAAATACTTCATGTTAATAATTTTCTACTTGTTCAGTCTTGAAGAGGAACATGAGTAAAGTCCCCGAGTTCTTTAAGCCTCTGGATGTTGTTAGGGTGATTATTTGACATATTTGTGCAACACTAGATGGAGGTTTGTAACAGTGGCCAGGGAACCCCTCAGAGAACCACCGGATGAGGTAGAGAAAGTAGATTAAAGAACAAGATTTGACATCTAAACATCATCTATACATTTTACATCTATACATCCCTAACCTTGGACTTTAAACTAATCCCTGAAATTTCATCTAGATATATTCTAATGTGTGTGTGTGTGTGTGTGTGTGTGTGTTGTGTCCTTACCACACCACCAACCACAAGGATGCCCAAGGAAGTGCGGGAAGTAAGGGAAGCAAGACCTGTAACCATAGAAACCATCAGCTCCTCTTGGGTGACAGAACTTTGTGAGAATGGAGGCATGGTGGTGCTGACTGGTGTTAGAGCCATGGGTCGAGGAACCTGCAGCAAACAACAGCCAGTTCAACAGGATGTTCTGTGTTTCATCTGTTAATCTCCACAATCTGAGTAAAAACACACAATGTAAACATTTCCTACACTAATACCTACTGAGGAATGAGCAACATTCATCAGATCTAAAAACTTGTACACAGAAATCTAACTGGGACCAACAGACCTGTTAGTCCAACATAACTAACCCTGTAGACCTCACATCTACCTGGTAACTATAAACCCGTTAGGTAACTGTAACCCTGTAGACCTCACATCTACCTGGTAACTATAAACCCGTTAGGTAACTGTAACCCTGTAGACCTCACATCTACCTGGTAACTATAAACCTGTTAGGTAACTGTAACCCTGTAGACCTCACATCTACCTGGTAACTATAAACCCGTTAGGTAACTGTAACCCTGTAGACCTCACATCTACCTGGTAACTATAAACCTGTTAGGTAACTGTAACCCTGTGGACCTCACATCTACCTGGTAACTATAAACCCGTTAGGTAACTGTAACCCTGTGGACCTCACATCTACCTGGTAACTATAAACTTGTTAGGTAACTGTAACCCTGTAGACCTCACATCTACCTGGTAACTATAAACCTGTTAGGTAACTGTAACCCTGTGGACCTCACATCTACCTGGTAACTATAAACCCGTTAGGTAACTGTAACCCTGTGGACCTCACATCTACCTGGTAACTATAAACTTGTTAGGTAACTGTAACCCTGTAGACCTCACATCTACCTGGTAACTATAAACCTGTTAGGTAACTGTAACCCTGTGGACCTCACATCTACCTGGTAACTATAAACCCGTTAGGTAACTGTAACCCTGTGGACCTCACATCTACCTGGTAACTATAAACCTGTTAGGTAACTGTAACCCTGTAGACCTCACATCTACCTGGTAACTATAAACCCGTTAGGTAACTGTAACCCTGTAGACCTCACATCTACCTGGTAACTATAAACCCGTTAGGTAACTGTAACCCTGTAGACCTCACATCTACCTGGTAACTATAAACTTGTTAGGTAACTGTAACCCTGTAGACCTCACATCTACCTGGTAACTATAAACCTGTTAGGTAACTGTAACCCTGTAGACCTCACATCTACCTGGTAACTATAAACCTGTTAGGTAACTGTAACCCTGTAGACCTCACATCTACCTGGTAACTATAAACCTGTTAGGTAACTGTAACCCTGTAGACCTCACATCTACCTGGTAACTATAAACCCGTTAGGTAACTGTAACCCTGTGGACCTCACATCTACCTGGTAACTATAAACTTGTTAGGTAACTGTAACCCTGTAGACCTCACATCTACCTGGTAACTATAAACCTGTTAGGTAACTGTAACCCTGTGGACCTCACATCTACCTGGTAACTATAAACCCGTTAGGTAACTGTAACCCTGTAGACCTCACATCTACCTGGTAACTATAAACCCGTTAGGTAACTGTAACCCTGTGGACCTCACATCTACCTGGTAACTATAAACTGTTAGGTAACTGTAACCCTGTAGACCTCACATCTACCTGGTAACTATAAACCCGTTAGGTAACTGTAACCCTGTGGACCTCACATCTACCTGGTAACTATAAACCCGTTAGGTAACTGTAACCCTGTAGACCTCACATCTACCTGGTAACTATAAACCCGTTAGGTAACTGTAACCCTGTAGACCTCACATCTACCTGGTAACTATAAACCCGTTAGGTAACTGTAACCCTGTAGACCTTACATCTACTTGGTAACTATTGTTTTCAGAAGAACAATCAAGGTGAACACATTCTTCTCTGTGAAATGTGGATAATATCTCTGGATAATATTACCTGGTCACTGTAGCCCATGAGGGCCCGTCGGGTGTTTTTGGGCCCCAGGAAGCGGCTGACCAGCATGGTCCACCCCAGAGAAAAGTGAAAGCTGATGTCCTCTTGAAAGTCACTACAAAGCTTGTCACAAGCCAGATCATAAGATAGATTGAAGCACTGACGACAAACCATCTTATCCACCTGCTCTCTGACAGAGCCAGGAAGGAGAGGCTTTAGACCCTCTGTAGACAGACAGACAGACAGACAGAAGTCTGAAATACAGCAGATGAAAATCTGATCAAATAACAATAAACATCATTTGCCCCATAATGTAACCTGGTGACATTTTCAGTCCTGTAGTTGCATCAGTTGCAGAGATACCAGCAGGATCAAACTCATCAACAGACTGGTAAGACTACTGGTCAAAGGATGGAGACGTTTGAGTCAGTGAGACAGAAGATCACAGAGCAAACTTCTCTCTACCAGGAACTATACATTCTATCACCTTCAAAACACAAAGACAGAGGAACTCTATGTGATCATGAAAAATGTTTTAGAAAAAACATTCATTCTTTTTTCATCTCGTTCTACAAACGACGTAGAAGAAAGACCTACTGCTACTTTATCAGAACAACTACAGATTTGTTCTGTTTTGTTTGCTGTTGATAAACTGTTTGGTTTTGCTGTTCTTAGACAAGAAGTTATGCTGTTAAAATGCAACTCACCCCCAAATCAACTTTTTTTTTGTTGTTGATAAACTATAACTGAGTGTCTAATAGTCCTGTCTACATTTCTGGGTATTGTTTTTGGTATTTTAGCACATCTTAAAACTTGATTTTCTACCAAAAACCGTTCGTGGAGCGCCCTCTTCAGGTTAAAGCATTACATTACATTTGACTTTGAATCAGGCATTGCTATTAGCAGAGACCGTATTTTCTTTATAAGAGACATTGAAGTATAAAAGAAGCTCCGTCTCAGCCACAGCTCCATAGCAAGGTGGAGTTTGAACAGGAAGTGTTTAAGCTGTTTATCAGAGTTCATTTTAGTGTTTGTGACTGTGTAAAAACATGCTTTTTGCACATTACTGAATGATTTTCTCTTTCTGATGGGAAACTTTGATTTATACCTTGGACACCTCTCTGAAACAAAAGTTTACTGTTGCAGACAATAATGTGCAGCAACTGCGCCAGCTGCACCTGATGAGGCAGAGTCACTAATATTATACGAGCTAATCCAAATTTAACTTTCGCTTTGATCAACAACAATGTACCACTAAGAGACGAGCCCCATTCTATACTGCACAGTTGCTGCAGGGCGAACTATTGGATCGAAACGATGCCGATCACGACTGCTTGACTCGACCATAGAAGTAGCTTCCTCCATTTTCATCACCTGTTTCGGTGCAACATGTCAATCACAGCCCAGCCTGCCACTTCTGCTGGTCCTCCAGGCGACGCCTCCTTTTGAGGCATTTCTTAAAAAAGGGACTCCAAGTGGGGATGTAATTTAAAGGTAGCTGAGTTGTTCTTTAAAGAAGCAATAAGCGAAAATTCATCATTTCCAGTTTGAAAGAATTCAAAATATGCAATGTGAAGCTCTAGATGTGTAATTCCATCTGGAACATAGCATGAGGTCACACACCATCTCTCTGTGTTGATATCGAGCCTCTTGTTTACAAAGGTGGTCTCCTTCCGCGTGCATGTTCGTGCATGTGAAACTCCGCCTCCTTCATGTACCGAGCGAAGGCCCTCCCTTCGCTCAGTACAGCCGACACACATTGTTGAAGCGAAATGGAGGAAGGCGGAGCAAAGCGTTCACCTGAAGATGACCGGGAACACATTTCATCACCCAAGAAGCCACGGCCAATGACAAACAAACCGGGTAAAGCAAGGGACAAAACCAGGATAAACATTGGTCTTGCTTTTCAAAGATGGAGAGCACTGAGAGAACGAGAAAATTTATGATTTGACTCAGAGCTGGCTTTTCTTCTCCTGGACAGGTAAGGAACAATCATTATTTTAATCTAGTGTTACTGTAATGACTCGCTCTGGAAAGTCATAAAGTTGTCGACTTTGTCCTTTATACTGCTTGCATTCAGTTCTTCTCTTTTACCTTGTAGCTGTAGCGGCTAAATGTCCGTAGCGGCTAAATGTCTGTAGCGGCTAAATGTCCGCTACAGACATTTAGCCGCCGTGTCATGAGAGAGGAAAAGTGGCGGCACGTCGTTGTGGCTTTCAGCCAAGCTGAATGGAGACTGTGGTTGTGTTGAATTATCCGGAACATTTTTTCACATCTGAACGTCAATTATGACAGACTTTGTTTTGGTCTCAATCCTGTACTCAACAGCACACCTAGCGGTGAAAAATCGCTTGTTGCTCCTTTAAAGTTAAGGTCCTGGACGGACGGACGGACGGACGGACCGACCGACCGACCAAACGGTCCGGTCCAGCACAAAGTAAACATTAGTCTGAACAGTGGTTAGGGGTTAGTTATCTTAAATGTTACCAATCATCTCAGTTTGGGTGGCCTGCATGGCACTGGTGATGGAGCTGGAGCACTTCTGTGACATATTCTTTCCTAGTCCGTCCTCTATGTGGCGATGGAGCTCCTAAACAAACAACAAATGTATAAATATAATCAGAGCTACTGCGGAGTGGCTAAGATACACAAATTGGTATTTATATTATCTTTAGATCAGCGACACCCCAGTGTTTAGTTCTGGGGATGACAGTTTTATACTTCTGTCCAAAAACATTTGTGGCTCCTCAGGTTTCTGATATCCATCATTAATTTAACATTTAAAGGTACAGTATGTAAGAATTAGACCTTGTCGTCAAATCCAAATCCAAATCCAGCAGTTCATGTAGAAAACAAACCGTTCGTTCTCAGCCACTCACCCCCTCCCCTCTCTGATTTTGAGTTGGGTTGCCAGTTCTGATGTTGATCCTCGTTTTGTTTCTCCTGTATTTGTTCAATTTTTGGGAATGTCTGAAGGTCTATTTGTTCAGTGGTGAGTTTTCCATCACGTGATCAGTTAGAAGGATGTGGTGGTTTCTTACTTTTTGCTGCTGGTCGTTGTGGAATTACAGCTGCTTGTGTTGAAGACTTGGCAGCCTTGCAGACTCACACGTGAAACTAGTGACCACCCAGCTGACTGAGATCCAGATCTAAATGGTAAATGGCGTGTACTTGTATAGCGCTTTACTCAGATCTGTTACAATGTGACTTTATTTTCAACATCGGTGGGACATTAGACTGTTGTGTGATTATTTACCTGTAACATTCTTACATATTGTACCTCTAAATCTGCCAAACAGTTATTAACACACATATAATCTGTCTCCAGAACTGGATCAAGAAAACACTTAGCTTTAATGTGATTACTTTCATTAGCAATCTGAGTAACTTGCCAAAAAAAAAAAAAAAACGCATTAAAAGAAAGACTGAGAAGCTTTATTACACACTATATAACAAAGCAACAGGCTCAGTCATAAGATTCACCCTATTATATTTACTTCGCGTTTCAAGTTACTGTGGCTACTCAATCCACAACTAAAACATACTGAGGCACCTATTACAAACTGGGAGCCTTTGAAGTTTCAATAGAAACTTTTTAATTCTGCTTGTAAGTATTTCAAGTATTTTTTGAGTAGGCAGATGTAACAGCAATGAATAAAATCTTTACCATAAATATATTACCTGGATATTTAAATGATACATTGAAATGATATTGAGCAGTCAAGTAACAATGTAACACTCTGTATTTGAGACACAGTGAAGAACTATGAACACGAGTAAACGCTGAACTCTGAGAAACCCCCTCGTACTCCGATGAGAGCAGTGGACCTGTAAGAGCGCGAGTACAGCAGCTGGAAACGATGCCAATAAACCCAGCTGTTTGCAGTTCTGTCTCAAATGAAAGTGTTTTGGAAAAAAAGACTCGAGAGAGAATTCCAGTTGAGGCGACGACTGCCGAGCATAAAATAATAAAAAAATCAGATGTCATTGTTTTTAGGTAAAGTTTTTATTTTTTCAGAAAGTGAGCAAAAATTACTTTAAAATGGTGTAAAAACCTGAAATAGTAAGTGTTCTAGGAGGAAACACTAAGGTTTATTTACAAATAAAACTTTCAAAATAAATTTATTTTATATATGAGACTTTGTGTTATTTCTGACTTTATCATGGCTGGAACTTAAAGAAGACTTTGTTAATTGTTGATAAACATCATCACAGTTTAAATTAGGCCTGGAGCTGAATATACTGCTTTAATAACGACAGGAACGGTACATGCTAGTTTAAGCTAATCTAAGCTAGCCTTAGCGTTAACCCGTGTTTACTAGCTGGAATCTGATTCTGGTTTCAACGATGATCTGCAGATCTAAGAAGGTATGTGTGTACATGAACAAAACTTTACAATGTTTTACAACTGAAAAATACTGTTTCCATGGAAACTAAGTTAACTAATTCAAGAGAACTTAAGATGGGTGTGATGTATGTAAACCAATTACAGTGGGTTCTGTTTTTTATGAGTGAATTAGCAGATAGTTACAAATCATCTAACAAATAAAGTTGTGTGTCATCAGCATATCAAAGAGAATTCATGCAATGTTTCCAGAGGACATTGTCTTCAGGTAGAATTTGAGTATATAAACATATAGAAATCTGTCCAAGCACCAAACGTGATGTGTAAATTTTCTTTATATGCAACACCAGACGAGCTTTTTTCTTCACTTTTTTGGGGAGTTTTTGTTTTTTTTGGGGGGGGGTTCTGTTCCAGTTAATCTCTCATTGAGGATCCTGTTATGTGCTGAGGTGAAACTCACATTTTTGTAGACCTTGAGTACCACTGGTGATGGATGGAAGTCCATGTGGAAGTCATCCACCAGCACATGAAGCTTCCGGATCTCCTCTGCCATGGTGTTAGACACCTTGACAAAAACATAATTAAATGCTACTTGTAACATTAATATCACCACTTCAGGCTTTTAAAGGTAAAACTAAAAACATGAATGTTGCTTTGAAAGAACATGCTGCTCAGATTTCACCTGTTTTTCCACCTCGTCTGTGATCTTCTTGATCTTGGTCTTACAGTCCATAGTCAACAGGTCCATCTGCTTCTCTATAAACTCCAGTCGTTCAAGACGATCCTCTTTTGTCTCAAGGCAGTAGATTCTGTACACACACACATTATTATTATTATTTATACTGACTGCTATGTTTACAGTCATGAGAAAAAAATCAAGCCCTTTGAGAATTTATTTGATAACCTTGACGCATCACCACTACTAACAAGTTGGCTCTTTCTACACCAGATAGACATTTGGTTGCACGAGTTCAACAGATTGTTCCCCAAACACACTTTAGTAGTTTCATTTTGGCAACTAATCACTCTGTTGTCCAGCTAGTTTTAAGCAAAGGTCGTACTACTGAGGCCGTTGGCCATAAAAACTGCATCAAAGCTCAAGTAAAGTCGTTTTTAACACAATTTTATCATATTTTTTTAGATCAGGATAGTTCAGAGAACCTGGATGGAAACTTTAGCTGCTTCTATTGAAAATTGGACCAAATTTGAGTGAAAGAGCCCGACGAGCCCTCTGAACCAAACCAGTTAACAGTATATTTGTTATAAAGTGTAAAGTTTATAAACTAGTCAACAAGACTGAGACAATAAAGTAAATTATTAATAAATGTCTTTTTAGGTGCAACTAAAAGATTTTACCTGGAAGCAGGTGAGACCTAAAACACTGATCACCTGTCCAACTAAAGACTTGTTCAACTAGTCCAAATCTCAGTAACACTAGTTAAAAGGTGAAGACATGTCAAACAGACAAGTCAAACTCTAGTCAACTGTGAAAAGAAATTGTGAATATTCAGACCAAACCAGTGAAATAAGTTGTACTAGCAAATTAAACTTAACACAGAAGTAAAAACACGTGATGAATGTTACGTTATGAATGAAGACTCTGTCTCCAGCTGCAGGGTCAAACTGTGGACAAGATGCAGACAACACTATAGTAATAACTGTACTGACAGGGTCACAGCAGTGTGATGCTGCAGGGCAGCATCTCTCTCACTGGTAAAACGAGGCTTGTTATCAGTGCAAACAATCTCAATACAGACCAGCCAGCAGCACCCCAAATCTCCACAGTCTGGAACTCTGATGCATTCTGACTACGTTCACACTGCAGGTCTTAATGCTGAATTCTGATTTTTTGTGAGATCCGATCTTTTTACAAGGTCGTTCATATCGCCAGTGAAATGAGACCTGAATGTGACTTACTGTCTGAACAGAATGAGTCTTGAATGTGTCACACATGCACAGTAGAGGGAACAGTGACACCACACACATATTTAGCTCAGATACTTTTTTTTTTTTTTTTTGGCGTTGGAGCTAGGTTCGTTTAAAAAACCATGCGGTTCTGATAACACCCCTAGAGTTTGGCCTGAACACAGCTGTCTCCCCAAATATTAACTCAGACACCTCAGTTTCTCTCCATTAACTGTTCTCTGTGTGGTTGTTGTTTTCTTTTTGCTCCCACCTCCTCAACGCAGAATAGTCATGTATGGCACGTATTGATGACGTACAGGTCGGATGGAAGCAACCTGGCGGTTCAGACTGTCATAAAAAAAATCAGATTTGGGTCACTTCAGCCTGCAGACTGAACGTAGCCTTACATAACTCCATCTGAGTGGAAACAAACAGCTTTCCAACAGCAGGACATTTATTACACAGAATTATTGTAATAATAACACTGTAACATAAACTAGTCAACAGAATATTTAACTTGTGTGTTACGGATCATCAGTTATATCCACTCGTTTACACTGACAACATTTTCACACATGACCATGACTAATGTTTTAACTCCTTAACTAATACTAGTTAACCTTTTCTTGTTAACTAGTAAATTCTAAAATATTTACTAGTGACAGTTATAAAAGAAATTGCTCAAAGTCAACAGAACTAGTGTGTTACTGAGATAAAATGTTCTGGGTTTGGAAGCTAGTTAGTAATTAAATATGTAAATTTATCAAAGGGAAAATAAAGTCCACCTTCCTTCAACTCGAGGGTCTTATATCAAATTCATCAAAAATACTTTATTAATCCCCGAAAGAAAATTAAGTGTTGTTATAGGTAGCTAAGTTCTTCTTCAGGGAACTATTGTAGAGGGTTCTAGCTGTGGACAGGAAGGATCTCCTGTAGAGGGTTCTAGCTGTGGACAGGAAGGATCTCCTGTAGAGGGTTCTAGCTGTGGACAGGAAGGATCTCCTGTAGAGGGTTCTAGCTGTGGATGGGAAGGTTCTCCTGTAGAGGGTTCTAGCTGTGGATGGGAAGGTTCTCCTGTAGAGGGTTCTAGCAGTGGACGGGAAGGTTGTCCTGTAGAAGGTTCTAGCTGTGGACGGGAAGGTTCTCCTGTAGAGGGTTCTAGCTGTGGATGGGAAGGTTCTCCTGTAGAGGGTTCTAGCTGTGGATGGGAAGGTTCTCCTGTAGAGGGTTCTAGCTGTGGACAGGAAGGATCTCCTGTAGAGGGTTCTAGCTGTGGACAGGAAGGATCTCCTGTAGAGGGTTCTAGCTGTGGACGGGAAGGTTCTCCTGTAGAGGGTTCTAGCTGTGGACAGGAAGGATCTCCTGTAGAGGGTTCTAGCTGTGGACAGGAAGGATCTCCTGTAGAGGGTTCTAGTTGTGGACAGGAAGGTTCTCCTGTAGAGGGTTCTAGCTGTGGACGAGAAGGTTCTCCTGTAGAGGGTTCTAGCTGTGGACAGGAAGGTTCTTCTGTAGAGGGTTCTAGCTGTGGACGGGAAGGATCTCCTGTGGAGGGTTCTAGCTGTGGATGGGAAGGATCTCTTGTAGAGGGTTCTAGCTGTAGACGGGAAGGATCTCCTGTAGAGGGTTCTAGTTGTGGACGGGAAGGATCTCCTGTAGAGGGTTCTATCTGTGGATGGGAAGGTTCTCCTGTAGAGGGTTCTAGCTGTGGATGGGAAGGTTCTCCTGTAGAGGGTTCTAGCTGTGGACAGGAAGGATCTCCTGTAGAGGGTTCTAGCTGTGGACAGGAAGGTTCTCCTGTAGAGGGTTCTAGCTGTGGACGAGAAGGATCTCCTGTAGAGGGTTCTAGTTGTGGACAGGAAGGTTCTCCTGTAGAGGGTTCTAGCTGTGGACAGGAAGGATCTCCTGTATAGGGTTCTAGCTGTGGACGTGAAGGATCTCCTGTAGAGGGTTCTAGCTGTGGACAAGAAGGATCTTCTGTAGAGGGTTCTAGGTGTGGACAGGAAGGATCTCCTGTAGAGGGTTCTAGCTGTGGATGGGAAGGTTCTCCTGTAGAGGGTTCTAGCAGTGGACAGGAAGGTTGTCCTGTAGAGGGTTCTAGCAGTGGATGGGAAGGTTCACCTGTAGAGGGTTCTAGCTGTGGATGGGAAGGTTCTCCTGTAGAGGGTTCTAGCAGTGGACGGGAAGGTTGTCCTGTAGAGGGTTCTAGCTGTGGATGGGAAGGTTCTCCTGTAGAGGGTTCTAGCTGTGGACGGGAAGGATCTCCTGTAGAGGGTTCTAGCTGTGGACAGGAAGGATCTCCTGTAGAGGGTTCTAGCTGTGGACAGGAAGGATCTCCTGTAGAGGGTTCTAGCTGTGGACGTGAAGGATCTCCTGTAGAGGGTTCTAGCTGTGGACAGGAAGGATCTCCTGTAGAGGGTTCTAGCTGTGGACAGGAAGGATCTCCTGTAGAGGGTTCTAGCTGTGGACAGGAAGGTTGTCCTGTAGAAGGTTCTAGCTGTGGACGGGAAGGTTCACCTGTAGAGGGTTCTAGCTGTGGATGGGAAGGTTCTCCTGTAGAGGGTTCTAGCTGTGGATGGGAAGGTTCTCCTGTAGAGGGTTCTAGCAGTGGACAGGAAGGTTGTCCTGTAGCGGGTTCTAGCAGTGGACAAGAAGGTTTTCCTGTAGAAGGTTCTAGCTGTGGACGGGAAGGTTCACCTGTAGAGGGTTCTAGCTGTGGACGGGAAGGGTCTCCTGTAGAGGGTTCTAGCAGTGGACAGGAAGGATCTCCTGTAGAGGGTTCTAGCTGTGGACAGGAAGGATCTCCTGTAGAGGGTTCTAGCAGTGGACAGGAAGGATTTCCTGTAGAGGGTTCTAGCTGTGGACAGGAAGGTTGTCCTGTAGAGGGTTCTAGCAGTGGACAAGAAGGTTTTCCTGTAGAAGGTTCTAGCTGTGGACGGGAAGGATCTCCTGTAGATGGTTCTAGCTGTGGATGGGAGGGATCTCCTGTAGAGGGTTCTAGCTGTGGACAGGAAGGATCTCCTGTAGAGGGTTCTAGCTGTGGACAGGAAGGATCTCCTGTAGAGGGTTCTAGCTGTGGACAGGAAGGATCTCCTGTAGAGGGTTCTAGCTGTGGACAGGAAGGATCTCCTGTAGAGGGTTCTAGCTGTGGACGGGAAGGATCTCCTGTGGAGGGTTCTAGCTGTGGATGGGAAGGATCTCCTGTAGAGGGTTCTAGCTGTGGACAGGAAGGATCTCCTGTAGATGGTTCTAGTTGTGGACAGGAAGGATCTCCTGTAGAGGGTTCTAGCTGTGGACAGGAAGGATCTCCTGTAGAGGGTTCTAGCTGTGGACGGGAAGGATCTCCTGTAGATGGTTCTAGTTGTGGACAGGAAGGATCTCCTGTAGAGGGTTCTAGCTGTGGACAGGAAGGATCTCCTGTAACTGTCTGTGCTGCAGCGGATTATGAAGAATCTTCTGACTGAAGACACTCTGTTGTTGAGTTTCTGTGTTCTGAAGAGGATGATGAGGGTTTTCCATCATGTTCTTCATCCTCCTTTGGACAGTCAACTCAAGAGACTCCAGATCAGATCATAATCCTGCTGCTCCTCTTCAAATCTCTGTCTGCTCGTATCGTATCGTATTTCGATGCAGTTTTTAAAAAACAGGTCAAAACACACCCGGCTTTTACGTTTTATTGATTGAATAAACATGCGATTTTTAACACTTGTTAATAAACTGCAGTACAAACTGTAATGATCCACTAAATGGATAAATACTTACAGTATATATGAATATTTAATAACATGTCCCCAGCAGTCTTCGAACTACACTCAAGTTTACTGTTATTGTCCCCACCACTTTAAAAACAAACTGACGCCCTTTCTGTAGAGCATCTGACTCACCGCTGTTCTTGGGCTGCCATGTGTACAGAGTCCATGATGTGGCGCAGAGCTTCAGAGATCTGCTTGGCTCTCACTGTGTGCTGCTCAAACTTAGTCTTAACCGCAGACTGAGAAATACACTCCTGAACACACATGACAAACACATCAACATGAGACAACAGGAGTATCAAAGACCAGATGGTGATCAGCTGAAACAACGAC
>SSNP01000105.1:0-22792 GCA_006937955.1 Pachypanchax playfairii
ATTTATTAATTATTTCTGAGAATCAGCATTCCTCTTATGACAATCCACGTCCATAATCTTCATGTGATATTTCCAAAACAGCACCAACAATCAGCACACGTAAGCGGTCAAAAACCTGTTTGCTCCCTCCGTGAGCAACACCTGCCAGCTGATAGATGGTCCCTCCCTAAATGGTACCACCAATTAACACCTTAGGGCCATCTACTGGACTAATGGAGGAAATTTTACCAAAATGGCTCTTACAGAGCCATTATAGAAGGTTATAGGTATGGACAGGAAGGATCTCCTGTAGTGGTCTGTGCTGCAGCGGATTATGAAGAATCTTCTGACTGAAGACACTCTGTTGTTGAGTTACTGTGTTCTGAAGAGGATGATGAGGGTTTTCCATCATGTTCTTCATCCTCCTTTGGACAGTCAACTTAAGAGACTCCAGTTCAGTGTCCAGGAGGGAGCAGACAGCGACCAGAATCAACAAACACAATGGTAAATGGTAAATGTCCTGTATTTATATAGCGGTTTTCTAGTCATTCAGACCACTCAAAGCGCTTTCACACTACAAGGTTTTACATTCACCCATTCACACAACCCGATATGTAAGCCGGGGGGAGAGGGTAGGGGCTAACACTCACACAACCCAATACACAGATCGGGGGGCAACATGGGGATCTTGCCCAAGGACACTTCGACATGTGGAAGCCAGGATCGATCCACCAACCTTCAAGTTGGGGGACAACCGCTCTAACCATTTCCGCGTCAAATTTTATGGCGGTCCAATTACATATCACCTTTCTTGTGCTTCATCCTGTAAACACAGAACTAGCGTTTTCCACCCAGAGCAAAACATTCAACATGGCGGACTCGGCTATGGAAGAAGTGTTTACTTCTGTGTTTGCACAGTGTTTGATTGGGGCGGTCATATACATGAACTGAGTGTGCAATGACACCTCGTATTCGTATGTTTTTGACACAAAAGCGACAACTGCCATTAATATTCGTCTTTTCTCCTCCATTAAACATGGCTCTGCAGCTACTATTACGGCTTCGCTCGCTAAACCTTTTGTTTTTCTTCCACCTCACGTGTATCCACTTTAGCGTCACATATGTTGCGTCACTTCCAGGTTTCTGTGATTGGTTCTCTCTCAACTGGCTAAGCCCCCCTTCGAAATTGAGAGACAGCGGTTCAGCTCCAGGCCCTCACGTCTTTGTAAAGTAATCTGTCAAAGACGTGAGGGCCTGGTTGATCAGGTAAGGAAAATACAGGGGAGGGAAGAGGAATGGAGGAAATGCAAACAAAAATAATCCCATAAAACAATGAACTGAAGAGCAAAGCAAAAACCACAGACAACTAGGAGAAATAAAACACGAACACCAACCAAAAACCCCAGAGTCACAATAATATTGTGGACAGACAAGCCCAAAATGGACATGTTTAGCTAGTGAAACTATTAAAGAGGCCATTCCATTTAAAAAAACTTTTCTGAGGTTTCTGTTGAATATTATAGCTCCACAGATGTTCTTACCTATAGTGGGTGTGAAAATTGGTCAGCAACTTCTCTTTCAGTTGTTATCTCTCAAACTATACGCAGGTGGCGATAAAACCCAAGTTCGAACTGCCTGTATGTGTTTTGTCACAACTCCTTTGCTTGTTAGTATTCATCAGCTCCTGCAGTTGAAACCACGCCTAGCATGCTTCTGGCTAAAAACTGTAGCATAAGATGTAAGAAACAGGAAGAGACTACGTCTGCTGTTGCCATGCGCTGCGGGGCAGGAAACAGTTTGCCTTGCTCTCATAGGCTAATGAATATTAATGAGTTACATCCTGAAGCCTGATGAATTTTGATGCAGATAGACTGAAAGGTCTGTTAATCAGTGTTTCCTAAAGTTTTTAAGGTAGAAAATGTTTCATATTACAGGGTAATACTTAATAAATAACCACAAAGTCATGGAATTCGTGTGAAATGGCCTCTTTAAAGTGCAGGTTTCAGGTTAAACCTCCCTTTAACCCCATAACATCCACCTCTTTAGAGCTTGTGCACAAAAGTTTCCATACCTAAATTGCTGCCAGCTGTAGCTCTTAAGTTTTTAGGGTGACTGGTTGGCATAAAAATTAGGCTTTGGATGTTTTTTATTGAGAAGAAATGCTTTCCAACGATATATAACTTGCCGGTATTGATGTAAAATTGACGCTCCCTATTGGCTGTATGCAAATGAATGACAAATCGGCCCGAGTCCGGTACGGTGGAAAGCATCGGGTTAAACCAGTATTGAGAGAAATGTATCAGGAACTGGTTCTAAATTTAAAAAAAATTACTTGTACATCTATTATTTAGAATTCGGGAGTTGTTTTTGTGAGAAAATTTAACTTCCGCCCAAAGGTTAACATGTGCTGACAGTTTGGTGTTATTACAACCTGTAGTAGTGTAGTTATTGCATATTTTTTAAGTTATTACATGATGAGAAAGACCCAAAAATTAAATTCAAGCCTATTTCCCCAAAGTATGAGTTGTAGTAAGATCAAGGGGAGATGATTAACATGTGCTGACAGTTTGGTGTTACTACAACACGTGATAGTGTAGTTATTGCACATTTCATAGGTTATTATACCATGAAAAAAAACCTATGATGAAATTTACGCCAATTTTCCTTAAATATGAGTTGTAGTAAGATGAATAGGAGATGTTTCACATGTTCTGTGAGTTTGGTGGTACTACAACATGTAATAGTGTAGTTATTGCACATTTTATAGGTTATTATATGTGAAAAAGACCCTCAGAATAATTTGAAGCCTGTTTTCACAAAGTATAAGCTGTAGTAAGATCAAAGGGAATGGTTTAGTACTGTGTCTTGTGTGGCACTACAACATTTAATGGTACAGATTTGGCCCATTTTAATAATAAACATCATTAGATTGAAAATTAGCCCCTTATCCAAAGCAAGGTATCTAGCTGTTAGAACAAACTATTACTGGCTTTTTCAACCATACAAATTAAAAAAGATTTTTCTAATGTTTGAGCCATTTAAGGATGTTAAAAAATGTAAACATCAATTTCTAATCCAAGAAATGTAGTATGAAAAACATGAACAGTTTTATTGACACTACACCTGTCCTAGGTGAAGCAATTGAATATTTCTCCGTCATTTTTACTTTTTTTTTTTTCAGCGTTGCAATTTGTTGACGGTCCCTGTGCCTTCATGCACCAGCAGGCTCTGCATAGAGACCAATCTCAGTCTCCCAGCTCAGAGGACGGCTAGGCTACGTGTAGTATATATGACCCTTTAATTACGTCAGGGACGTGCAGTCGCTGGAGCTCCAGAGCAGGAGGGGAGAACATCCAGCCTCCATGCCCAGGAGCAAGCTGCTCAAACGGGGTAAAAATCCCGCCAGGGCGGTCCCTGGAGCTCCAGAGCATGAGGGGCGAACATCCAGCCTCCATGCCCAGGAGCAAGCAGCTCAAACAGGTCAAAAACACAGCCAGGGTGGCCTCTGGAACAATAACATTTTCACTTAATAACGTGATATTATATTGTACAAACGTGAAAAGTATATTATCCGAACAATAAAGTTATCACGTAATAGCGATACAGCTCTGTTTATGTTCTTTTAACTTCTGTAAATGCAACTCCGATTTTACAATAATGTTTTGCTGTTGCTTTGTATTGTACAGAAATTTCGATAAAAAAAAAATGACGACAGCAGCTGGTTCTTCTTCCACCACTAGCAGGAAGCTGCCGCTTCTTCTTTTGGTGGGCGGTGACTGATATAAAATGACCAATTACATGAGGATCACACCGGGCCTTAGTCTCCTCCTCCAAACAGTCATAATTACTTTTACTTGAGGAGGGCAAACTTTCCTTTCGAGCGCGCAGCCTCTCCTGGTTTGCCTTCATGCTCGTATGAGAGCTTCTTGTACAGGCGCCTGTATGGAAATCCACACGCGTGGTTCATGAATACTCATGTAATGAATTATGCGTGTGGGGGGAATTCACGCGCGTGCTGTGGATTTAACCGTGCGGGTGCGCGCTGCAGAAAATCTCGCTCAGGATTTTTTACCTTTATTGAGGCAAGTGAGGTCTGCAGTTCTTTAGATTTTGTCCTGGGGTCTTTTGTGACCTCTCGAAGGAGTTGTCTCTGTGCTCTTGGGGTAATTTTGGTCGGCCAGCCCCTCCTGGGAAGTTTACTTTTGTTCTAATTTGTTCTTGAATTTCTTTGGATCTTGGCATGATGTCTAGGTTTTGAGGTGCTTTTGGTCTACTTCTCTGTGTCAGGCAGCTCCTATTTAAGTGATTTCTTGATTGAAACAGGTGTGGCAGTAATCAGGTCTCAGTAGTCAGATCTCAGCCACCCACCCAGGCCCACCCCAAAGGAGATCTAACCCCACCCCACTTGCTGTCAGCATTCATACTGCATATAAACAGTAGACACCCATAGTACACACTCATATGTAGGGTTCAGGGGGTGGGGGCGGTGCTGGGGAGGGACTGGTCACCCAGTTCATTTCTCCTGCTTGTCCTTATCCCTAAAAACGACTAACATTTTGACAGTGAGGGCTTGGGGGCTGTGGGGGCACCATCCTGATGGAGGGATGTTACCGGGTACCCCAACCCCCATTTATTTTATCTTTTAATTGCATTTTAGTACATCATGCACCATCAGTCCATTTGAGCGGAAGGAGTGAGGTGTGGGGTCTTCTCTACACCCCTGTTGGCTGCTTTCCGTCCGTGGTGTGGGGGGGCTGGTGGGCTCCCCATGGCTACGCCCCAATGCAGAAGGGGAAACTCCTGGTTCTGGGACTAGTTCTTGGGTGATGGTGCCTAGCTCTGGGAGTATAGAGTGTGTACGGGGAGCAAATGTGAGTGTCCATTGTCTATTCCTGTTTTTGTCTTCATCTGCGTGGGTGTGAGAGTATGTGAGTGTGCACGAGGGTGGGAATCTGTGTATGTGTATGAATGTATGTTCTTCTCTGTTTGTCAGGTTGGGCTTTGGGCTCCTCTCTGTTGTGGTATCCTTGGCTTCTCTACAGGGAGGCCGCCTCTCCCTCCTTGCTGGGCTGCCCCTTCTGGGTGGTGCCCGACTGGATGGCACGTTGGTGGCCCTTGGGGTTCTGGGCTTGGCTCCTGGGTATTTGCTGGCTTGCTTCTGGTGGCTGCTTGATGGGGTCTGGTCCCTCCTTGTTGGGTTGGGTCCCTGTTGGGGGGCGGGAGCCCTGGGATCTCCTGATCTGTGTCTCGGTCCTCCCGGGTGTGGCTGGTTGTTGGCTTTTATTTTTCCCATAATACTGTACTACACAGTCAGTTCAGAGTAAAAACATTCAACTGTCTACTTGGCTCTTCTGGACCAAAAATTGCTTCTTGTTTCTGAGTTCATCAATGTTCAGAGTTAGAGTCAGAGTTAATTAAAAGAGTTTTTGTAAACAGACCCTCAACAATTATACACCAATCAGATCAAAATTCATGGGCACAACGTTTGTTTGGAGCAGTGTCTAGATTGGTTGCATGTAAAAATTTAATATTTGTATTCTTCATTTTTATGCACTTTTTCAAGGCATTTTCAAAGCACAAGTGTTACAGAAGATATTATTGTCATGAGCCCAGATACATAGAAATTAGGTTTCAAAAGGATTGACAAAGAACTGGTTTATCTTTAAAGGGAAACTTCCAGGAAAAAAACATTTCTCAAAGGTCTTTCTGATGTATAATGGCTCACTGTAGTGCAAAACAAGTCAGCTGACCCTGGTTTCTAAAGCAACCAGTTTAGCACAACTGGTTGCTTTAGCCAATGAAAGAAAATACACCCAAAAACAAGTGAATCAGAAAACCTGTGCAACTCTACGTAAAATTGAAAATTGATTATTCATGGTCTGTCCCACAATAGCTGGTCGCCAACCACTTCTTCAGTAGCTAGCAGTTAGCAGAGACGCTACCAAACAATGTGGAAAGTCAAAAAGATGTCCGAACAACTTCATCATCATCAATTTATTTACAGTGGCAAAGAAGAATGGGCAAGCTGGTAGAGACATACCCTAAAAGACTGGCAGCTGTAATTGCAGCAGAAGGTGGTTCTACAAAGTATTGACTCAGGGGGCTGAATAATTATGCACACCCCACTTTTCAGTTATTTATTTGTAAAAAGTGTTTGGAATCATGTATGATTTTTGTTCCACTTCTCACGTGTACACCACTTTGTTCTTGGTCTTTGGTTCATTGGTCTTTAATATGGAATTCCAATAAAATTGATTCATGTTTGTGGCCGTAATGTGACAAAATGTGGAAAGGTTCAAGGGGGCCGAATACTTTTGCAAGCCACTGTATAAAGCACATTTAAAAACTGCAGTGACTTAGACCAAAGTGCTGTACACAAATAAAAACAACAAATACAGAGATAAAAAGAAACATACTATAAAAACAAACATGAAAACAATAAAATAAGGTCCGCAAGGGGTTAGACTGCCCCAACAGAGTTAAAAGCCTGAGAATAAAAGTAAGTCTTTAAACGGATGTTAAAAATACTAAGAGATGGGGCGAGTCTGACTGTCAGGGGAAGCTGGTTCCATAAGCTAGGGGTGCAAACTGAGAACGCCTGCTCACCGCGCACCTTGTAGCGAGTAGGACGAACCTGCAGCAGGTGCTGCTCAGAGGACCTCAGGGAACGCCTCGGGACATAGGGACAGAGAAGCTGCGCCAAGTAGGGTGGCCCTAGCGCATGCAAAGATTTAAAAGCAAAATAAAAGAATCTTAAATTTAATATGATAGCGGATTGGCAGCCAGTGCAGATTAGCCAGTACAGGGGTGATATGTTGCTTCAAAGCAGTCCCAGTTAAAAATTGTGCAGCAGCATTTTGTACTAACTAGAGACAAACTATTGCGGATGAAGGAGCACCATATAACAGAGAGTTGGCATAATCAAGGCGTGATGTCACAAATGCATGGATGACTGAGTGAAGATCTTTTCTCCTCAGAATGGATTTTAGCTTGGCCAGCCTACGGATGTGGAAAAAACAGGATCTAACAACCTGGTTAATCTGGACATCAAATCTGAGGTCAGAGTCAAAGATGACCCAAAGATTTTTGATGTTCGGTTTCAGTAAAGCCGACAAGCATGAGGGCAAACTTGGGACTACAGCTGCAGGAGAAGAAGTGGAAAACAGTATAGCTTCCAGTTTTGACTCATTTAGGTGGAGAAAATTATCAGACAGCCAAGTCTTAATCTCAGCCATACAATCAGAAAGGGGTTGCACTGGGTCAGTTGATTTTAGGGCCACATATAACTGACAGTCATCGGCATAAAGGTGGTAATTCACCTGAAATTTCTTTAAAATGCCTGCCAGTGGTAAAAGATACAAGTTAAAAAGAAGTGGACCCAAAATCGAACCTTGGGGAACTCCACAGGTAAGAGGCGACACAGCAGAGGCACAATTTCCTAACAAAACATTAAAACTTCTGGCCTGAAAGTACAAGCAAAACCACTGGAGAGCTGTTCCTTGGATGCCAACTAAATACTCAAGGCGTTGCAGCAAAATAGCATGATCAACGGTGTCAAAAGCGGCATATAGATCCAGGAGTACTAACAGGACATAAGAGTCAGAGGCGAGTAAAATATCATTAAAAACTCTAAGTAATGCAGACTCTGTACTGTGAAGGGACTGAAACAGGTCTAAGACATTAAAACAACCAAGATAGTCAGAGATCTGGCTAAAAACCACCTTCTCTAACAATTTGGACAAAAATGGGAGCTTGGAGATGGGACGGAAATTACTTATGTCATTGGCGTCCAGGCCCTGCTTTTTCAGGACCGGCTGGACAACCGCATGTTTAAAAACCTGGTGAATGCTACCCATCATCAAGGATGCATTTATGATCTCAAGGATCGATTGAGCCACCAAAGGAAAAACTTCCTTTAGGAGCCGAGGGTGAATAAAATCATTAGGTGAGCCTGAGGGCCTCATGCCAGTCACTATAGTTAAAAGAAGAGGAAGGGAAATCAGAGAAAAACACTCAAAGAAATTCAAGGGAGGAGAAGGAGGCAGCGATAACTGGGAGCTGGGCAGGATTTGAGCACGTATACTGGAGACTTTGGAGCAGAAATTACGTAAAAAATTGGTTACAGAGCTCATCGGAGGGGTTAGCAAGAGGGACATTAGGTGACAGGAGAACCCACTGGTTACCAGAGTGTTGGTCAACAATAGCAGAATAAGCGGGCCATCCTAACTGACCGCTGATATTGCCTCCAGGCATCTTTAAGCAGCAAAAAGGAGGTCAGAATTTTTTCTTTTTTCCGTTGTCTTTCAAATTTTCTACTTTCGCTTCTAATAGCACGAGTGTGCTGGTTTAACCAAGGGTCAGGTCGACGGGGAGAACGCCGGGACCTAAGTGGTGCTATCGAGTCTAACAATGATAGACATGAGGACTGGAAGCACCTCGGGATCAGAGAAGCTGCCAGGGGATGATAAAAGATCCGGCAAACATAATGCAAGCTGGAGTGCTGTGGATGGAGAAACGCGATGGGTATGGCACACCTCGCCTTGCTTAGGTGAGGTACACTGAGACACATCCACAGAGAATAAAACAGGATAAATGGATAAACTGAAAACATCAGTCTGCACATTAGTTACAGCTACACCATGAGACAGCACCAAGTCCAAAATGTGCAATCCACCATGAGTGGGGAATTCCACTAGCTGAGTCAATCCAAGAGAGTGAATTAGGTTACAAAAGTCAGCAACAAACGGTTTCCCAGGACAACAGACGTGAATATTAAAATCACCCAGTATGAGGAGCCGATCATACTTTAGGATGACATCAGCAAGACAGTCTGATAGCTGGGAAATAAAAACAGAGTTTGGCTTTGGAGGATGATACAGCAAAACACTTAGGATCGGGGAGGAAGACCCAAGTTCAAACGCTGACATTCAAAAGTGTCACAAACCCCGACGGCCGTGGGACGTTCAGATAAGCACATCCCACCGGGAGTAATTTGGCGATAGGAGCCAACTCACCCGGAACGGTCCATGACTCGGTGATGCAGAGCAAGTCCAGTGACTGATTAGTGAAGAAATCCTTGAGAATGAAGGTTTTGTTACGAATTGAGCGGGTGTTGATCAGAGTTCACCGCAAATGTACGGACGGGCTGGTGACACGGTCGCCAGAGGACGAGGCGCGGCAAACAGGCCGGAGATTCTCCAAAGACGCTCCATGCTGGCAGCGATCACAGGTCCAGGGAGGGCGATCCTTACAGGTCCAGCGGGAGCAATCAGATGTGAGGAGGAAGCAGTCAATGGAGCGGCAATGAGGGCCTGTCATCAGGCGGGGATGCTGAGCTCTTGCGAGGCACTCCAGGCTGGATTGGAGATGAGCCCGACTGGAGCTGAAGCTTTTAGATTGCAGCAGCCGCCCAGAGAATGGCTCACTGAGTGGCGAAGATCCAGAAGGGTGAGTCTGTCAATTGATGCGAGTGTGGATCCCAGAGAGACTGCATAGCAGAGCAGGATGATAATAAAAACGAAAGCGGAGAGTGGTAGACGGCAAGCTGAATACGCTGGCGCCATCTTGCTTCGCTCCTTTGCGCTTTGTGGGAAGAGGACCTCTTCATTGCATTCCTTGCTGAAGGCAGAAGATGTGAGGAGAAAATTGTTGGATTTCATCTTTGGAACTCCACCAGCGAAGTTTAACCAAACTTTAGTGTTGTGTTCCGATCACTTTTAAGGGATTTAACACATTATGGTGCAGAAGTGGCCTTGCCTCAGAACTCTTTTTTAAAGCTTGATCTGTTCCCACCCGATGATCAACTGTCAGCTGTAAGTAGCCTTTTTATTTTTTACTTGGTAGATTAAAGTCTGTGTGAGGATACAATTCTCGTATGGTAAAGATAATTATTATGCTAACAGCAATGGATGCATGTGTCCTGAAAAGTTGTGTAAAAAACGTTTAACCTCTTCAATTAAACAGGATCACTCGAGCAACTGATGTGAAACACAGTAGTCCAATTGTTTTTATCAACTTTTTAGAAAAATGACTACGTCCTGGAATAGCACTACAACTGGTGGCAGCTTGTTGGAGTAGTTCTGTGACTTTTCTAGCATTTGCTAGCATTTTTTTTGAGTATTTCTTGCTGGTTTTTTTCTTCTGGAAATATTTTCTAAATAATTTTCTTCTGATTTGGGTGCTGTGCTGATTAAGTTTTTTGCTTGATTTGTCACTTTTTTGCCACTTGTTATGATGCGTAACTATGGCAACAAGAGACTTGTTTACAAGAAAGAGGAACTAACTGACATTTCTAAGGCTGACAAAATCCTCAAATTGAAACTCTGGATCTCTGATGAGCTCAAAAGAAGAAGACGTGGATGCAGAGCAGGAGCATAGTGAATCAAATCAAATCAAATCAAAAATACTTTATTAATCCCCGAAGGGAAATTAAGTGTTTTGTTGTAGCTCAGTTATTCTTCAGGGAGCCATTATAGAAGGTTCTAGCTGTGGACAGGAAGGATCTCCTGTAGAGGGTTCTAGCTGTGGATGGGAAGGATCTCCTGTAGAGGGTTTTAGCTGTAGACGGGAAGTATCTCCTGTAGAGGGTTCTAGCTGTGGACGGGAAGGATCTCCTGTAGAGGGTTCTAGCTGTGGACGGGAAGGATCTCCTGTAGAGGGTTCTAGCTGTGGACAGGAAGGATCTCCTGTAGCGGTCTGTGCTGCAGCGGATTATGAAGAATCTTCTGACTGAAGACACTCTGTTGTTGAGTTACTGTGTTCTGAAGAGGATGATGAGGGTTTTCCATCATGTTCTTCATCCTCCTTTGGACAATCAACTCAAGAGACTCAAGTTCAGTCTCCGGGACAGAATCAGTCCTCCTTATCCATCCGTTTAGCCTCTTGTCACTTGCTCTGATGCTCCGCCCCCAACAGGTGACTGCAGATGTGAGCAGCTGACTAACTCCTCTTCTTTTTTCGCTCCTCTTCAAATCTCTGTCTGTCCGTATTGTTTGAAAGCCAGACAGAGACACACTGGAGTCCAGGATATGTTCCTTTAGCCATGTCTCAGTAAAACACATGATGCTGCATTCCTGATACTCTGGCTGGATCTTCAACAGAGTTTCAAGTTCATCCATTTTGTTAGCAAAGAGATCTCACATTTGTCAATATGACTGATGGAAGTGAAGGTTTAAACTTCCTCTTTCTCTCTCTTCACTCTGCTCCTGCTCTGCATCCACATCTTCTTCTTTGAGTTCATCAGGGATCCAGAGTTTCAATTTGAGGATTATTTCAGCCTTAGAAATGTCAGTTAGTCGCTTTTTCTTGTAAACAAGTCTCTTGTTGCCATGTTTACGCATCATAACAAGTGGCAAAAAAGTGACAAATCAAGCAAAAACCTTGATCAGCACAGCACCCAAATCAGAAGAAAAGTATTTAGAAAATATTTCCAGAAGAAAAAACTAGCAAGAAATACTCAAAAAGAACAAATTAAATGCTAGCAAGTGCTAGCAAAGTCACAGAGCTACTCCAACAAGCTGCCACCAGTTGTAGCGCTATTCCAGAATGAGAAGAGAGAGAAAGAGGATGTTTAAACCTTCACTTCCATCAGTCATATTGACAAATGTGAGATCTCTGGCTAACAAAATGCATGAACTTGAAACTCTGTTGAAGACCCAGCCAGAGTATCGGGAATGCAGCATCATGTCTTTTACTGAGACATGGCTAAAGAAACATATCCCGGACACCAGCGTGTCTCTGTCTGGCTTTCAAACAATACGGACAGACAGAGATTTGAAGAGTAGCGGCAAAAGAAAAGGAGTTTGTCAGCTGATCACCTGTTGGGGGCGGAGCATCAGAGCAGGTGACATGAAAAGGCTATACAGATTGATAAGGAGGACTGATTCTGTCCTGAAGACTGATCTGGAGCCTCTTGACTTGATTGTCCAAAGGAGGATGAAGAACATAATGGAAAACCCTCATCATCCTCTTCAGAACACAGTAACTCAACAACAGAGCCAGAACAGTCAGAAGATTCTTCATAATCCGCTGCAGCACCACTACGGGAGCTCCTTCCTGTCAACAGCTAGAACCCTCTACAATGACTCCCTGAAGAAGTACTGAGCTACAACAACACTTAATTTCCCTTCTGGGATTAATAAAGTATTTTTGATTGATTGATTGATTGATTGATTGATTGATTGATTGATTGATTGATTGATTGATTGATTGATTGATTGATTGATTGATTGATTGATTGATTGATTGATTGATTGATGAATGACCTACACAAACGGACTGATGTTGTTGGCTCGTATATTGACCGCTGCTGTTTTTCAGTTGTAGGTTTTTATAGGCATAATGGCCGCAGGCCAAGTTCCGAAGACAATCACAGCAGCGTGTATGATACAGTAAAACATCACTACCCCGAGTTTGACATTTCTTTTTTACAGCAGTTCGACTACAGCTTATTAAAATAAACGTTGAACCTAAAAAACATTATGGAGAAGTGAGAAAATAGATACTTAACTGTGTTTTAAACATTTATTTCTTTTTACTTTGATGTGTAACTGGTGTCGGTTTGCTAACACTTTGGCAAACAATTATTGTTTCAAAACTTTTGACTGGTATTGTATATTCACATGACAGGAAATCCTGTCCAGCAGATGTTCCAACTATCACTAAATCAGCTGAATTTATTTAAAACAGCTCCTTTACCAGGTCGCTGAGCTAGTTGGTGAAAACAACTGTTCTAGATGTACATGCAGATCCAAAAACATGGCAGGATTTCTGCTTTATGCGACTTTCTACTTCTACTATTTCCTGTTGATGCCATTCTTGGAAGCAGTTTCTATCAGAAAACTACATCACAGCCCTGGCATTTGCAGGGAGCAATTATTTTATCATTAATTATTTAATTATGAGTGTTCCTGCAATGAGCAAGGCTCTCTTCAAATATGAAACCTGTGAAAAAACTTTAGCGTCCCAGACCTCAAATCTCAATGTAAAGTTCAATACACTTATTTATTTATTCAGAATATGTTCCAGCAACATCCTCATTACATGCATCTTTGAAATAAAAATGTATCATTATTGAACCAATTGGAAATTTAATCCTACTGTAATCTGTACTTTGAACATTATGATAAACAGCTGTAATCTGTACTTTAAATATTACGATAAACAGTGAAGTGGCATAGGACTTGAGTCTGCAATAACGTGATGGTGAGTCATGGCTTAGCCTAGGTCAGGTCTAAAACCAACGTATTGGCCCTCTCTGTCAGGGAACTCCAACCTAGGTTTTTGCTGAGCTGGAAACATGGGTTATAATGAAAGAACTAGAAACTGAAGAAACTTCCAGTGAGATCCTAACCACATCAGTATGTGATCCAGACCCCCCAAGCTTTTTAGTCCGAGTGCTGCCAGATAAGGTTACATACTTTCCATTCTTTTTCTGAATTTAATTGTAATATGGGTCATTCAGGACTTGAATAAGGGGCATGGTTTTTGGTATATTCTGCTCCCATAGAACCCAAATTGCTTCAGAACCATGATAGAGCATCTCTGGTTAACACCCCAGTCCTATGTGGGACTATGTATGACAGATGGTGCTGTAGGGCATTTTAGGTGGTGTTTTGGCAAGCTGCATTGCCATGGTAACCCCAAAATTTATTTAGACATCATGGTTCACTCCTACTCGCGAAACCAATCGATTTGATGTGTCATTTGTCGATGCAGTTGGTACGGTCTGCCCTGGGTATCAAACGGGTGCTTCTGAAGGTGAATGGCGTTGCCACAGTCATACAGTAAAAGTTATATAAGACCAGATGGTTGGAAAAGTGGAACGGTGTCCATAGGTGAAAGTATGTTGACACAGTAGGTTATAGAAAAAGGACACATTTTTTGGCATTTTTTGGCGTGTTTTCCATTCACTTTCAATGAGAGGCGGGGTTTTTTGTGAATACTGGTGCCATGTTAACTCGAAAGGCCACGAAACCACATCTGAGACATCATTTACATCTGGAATCTAGTCCGGTCAGTTTGATGTATTAATGTCTGCGGAAGAATAATAAATAAATCTACAAAGAAGCCCGGTTAGAGGTGTAGACCAATAGGGTTGCCATTTGCCATTCATTATGGCAATCCCTAATAAATCTATAAAAAAAAAATTAAATAAATCTAGTTAGGAATTGCCATAATGAATGGCAAATGGCAACCCTATTGCTATAAAAAAAATCTACAAATAAATCTAGTCAGAGACCCGTTTAGAGGTGTAGAGCAATAGGGTTGCCCATTTTGGCATACCCTAATAAAAGAACTACTCGCACACCACAGGGCTCCAGTTTGCAGTTGATTTATTAGCTGCAGCAAGCAGTGCTAACGTTTCGAGCAAAAGTGCAAACATTACCACTGCTTTTCTGCAGCTAATAAATCGACTTCAAATTGGAACCCTGCTATGTGTGAGTCGTTTTTTGATTCTGTGTGTTAATGTTAATGTGTCATGTGCTGTGACTGTTTGTGTTGAGGGGCGATAGGCTTCTATGTGCGCCTGCATTCCCCATTAGTCCGGCATGCTATAATCGCCGTATTTATTACTAATTATTATGACCAATTTGCAACCTCCATCGACAAATGATCAGGAACTGGTTGGGCAGGTAGTCTGTCACCTTCCCCCTCAGATTCAGGATCAAAGTCCTTGTCCGCCCGCTCAGCCACATGGCTTTGCATCTATCTGTGAACTTCAAGCCGCGGCGGGCAGCTCTGTTAAATGCTTGCTCAGTCTTGAACAAGACTTTTGTCCTGAATGATTTCATCTCTACTCACAACTTAGACGTTTTTCTGCTCGCGGAGACTTGGCTTACTTCCGGCGATAATAGTGCTTTTTCTGAACTCCTTCCACCTGGCTACTCCTTCCTAAACACGCTGAGGATGTCGGGCCGCGGAGGCGGACTCGCAACAGCGCTTTGTATCAGCTGCCGCTGTTCTTAAAGCGCTATATAAATAAAGTTGACTTGACTTAACAGTGTATAAAGAAAGCATCAGCTGTCGCCTCATTCCTTTCAAAACCTACAGTAGCTTCGAGCTGCAAGTTTTTTTGTTGCATCAGTCCCCCCCCTTGCTCTGTAGTGTTGTCTCTCGTCCCCCTAAATACAACAAGGACTTTATTTCAGAATTTTTGGACCTCCTCTCAGTAATGTCAAAATATGACAGTTTCTTTATTTGCGGAGATTTAAATATTCATGTCTGCTGTCCAACTGGCTAGCTGGTAAATGACTTTTTAAATGAAATTTTTTAAGTTCTTTAGCTTTAACTCAGTCACTGGATGTCCCAACACATAAACATGGTCACAGATTGGACCTAATAATCTCTCATGGCCTCCCAATACGTACTTTGGAAATACTAGATACTGGCATTTCGGATCATTTCTCCATTATCTTTGATTTTATACCTCCTGCTCCTCCACAAAAAACACTTGCCACAGCTTGTGAATTTATTACAGCTTTCACAAATACAAATCTCCACAATCAGGGTGAATATGCTCCTATGTGCCCCGAGGATTTTATCTCCTCCTTTCACTTCACCTGCTCGGATATTCTTGACTCTGTTGCTCCTTTTAAGATGCGTTCTATTAAAACAAAACCTGATTCTTGGTTAAATGACACCACCCATACATTTTGGAAGCACTGCAGGCAGGCTGAAAGGGGGTAAAAGAAGGACAAGCTGCAGGTCTCTTTGGGTATTCTGAGAGATTGTCTCTCTAAATATCAAATTGATGTGAAAGAGACCAAACGTGAATATCTTTCAAATGTAATTTCCACTAGCTGTAATCGCCCCCAAGTTTTGTTCAGTGTGATTCGGTCCGTCACTGATCCTTCTCCTAATGTGTTTCAAGAGGTCTCTGAATCAACCTGTGAAGAGTTTCTCCACGTACCTATGCTCTGATGTCTCATGAGTATCTTCAGTAACAGCTGTTGTATAAAAATTCCCTTGAAAAAATGCTTACAATTTAATTTTAGGCCATATTTAATTTCTGGTTGATAAAATAGTGACAGGATCATGCAAGTCTTTTATTAGGGATTGCGAAGCAATGCATTTGCATAGGACTCCATTCAAATGGCAAACCTATTATTCTACACCTCTAAAAGGGCTTCAAAGTTTATTAGGGATTGCCATAATGAATGGAGTCTCAATGCAAATGCATTGCGAAGCAAATGTCATATATCACAGCAATTGGCTTGACCATTAGAAATGAACCATCATGTAAACAGTAAATTTTGGGTTACCATGGCAACATCATCGACTCAAATTCACACTTTTTGATCACTTACTGTGCGGACATGCTTTGACCTACAGCTGTCATTCCAACTTTTATGTGCTCAGTAGTCATTGCTCTATAACTTATTGAAGCAACTTTTACATATCTTTTAACCGTATTGCCATAGCAATGCTATTCGCCATCAATGCACCCGGTCAGCTCACAGCAGACACTATGGGATGTGGGTGCACATATCACACATCAATGTGATTGGGTTGACCAGGAGAACTGAATCATCATGTGTACCTCAAATTTTGGGTTACCATAGCAACGGAATCCATTAAAAACCATACCCCTATTGTAACCCTATAGGAAAAACCTCTGAAATCATCACATTTCCAAAAACTCGCCAAAATTTTGCGTAATCTTTCTGCCTTGTCATCACATTTGCAGCACCTGTCAGCTGTGGAATGAATGCAGCTTTCTGATTGGCTGAGGGTTTTGGAGTCCCGCACAGAGTGGCAATCCCTCTCAAAGTTTCTTCAGGAGCTTTTCCAGTTACAGATTATTATTTAAGAATTCATGTGCTCCAATTGTTTTTGTATCTCTTCAAGGAAATGTCAGAAACCTGGTTTGTGGCAGTGGAGCTGGAATGATCAGCAAAACCATCACTTATCCATTTGATTTATTCAAAAAGAGACTGCAGGTGAGGGGTTTTGAAAGAGCCAGGATTCACTTTGGAAAGGTAAGTTCCTCTTCTGCACATTTCACATCATTAAAACACAAACCCTCTGTCTCATTTCTCAGCATTACTTCCCTCTTCTCCTGCATAGGTGCGGAGCTACAGCAGCCTGATGCACTGCATGGTGCAAATAGCCAAAGAGGAGGGTCTGAGAGGCTTTTTCAAAGGCCTCTCGCCCAGCCTAATGAAGGCAGCACTGTCAACAGGCTTCACTTTTTCCTTGTATGAATTTTTCCTGGAAATCACATGTAACATTAGGAATAAGGGGAGAATAAATTAATTTACTAAAAATCCATAGGAGAAATGACAAGATGTAGATGAGACAAACAGTCACATTTCAAATGTTAGTTATGCTTTATTGCACTGAAAATATTATCAACCATGGTGGTTCTGTTGTGTTTACACAAAAAAGGGGAATAACATAATTACATTTTCTGTTGTTTTTTTCTGGTAGTTTTTTCATTTTTAATTTGTTTTTGTGATACGTTATGATTCTTCCAGCAAGCATCAATGTTTATTATTATTTATTTATTTTATTTTAATAGATGGCATCAGTTGCTGCCGGTTAGGGCATTCGATGTTAACCAAGTGCAGCGCTAACTGTTTATGAGGGTCTTTTTCTCTTTAGTGGACATTTATGCAGTACATACTGTGCCGGCTGTTGTTTAGAAACTCTAAGATTTATGAATGTTGGGCTCAGGTTAGGTGAGCTCTTATGTCAGACTGCTCAGTCTGCCAATTAATTTTTTTGAGATCGGACACCAGATGAGAAAGCAAATACAAACTCTTTAGATGTGTACTAGTGTTGCAAAAAAGTTGGCAAAAGCAACAAGGTAACACTAAAATAATTTTTGATAAATGTGGTGATAAATAAAAGGTATTTGAAAGTTGTTTATTCAGAAATTTGATCTTGTACTGTGGAATGTGTAACTGGAAGCAGGAATGTAATGTGGAAGTTTAATACCAAAACAAACAAATGCCCACTAGTGGCTGGATGCCACTCCATCTTCCAGCAAAAGATTTAGTTCCCTAACCTGACTATTTTTTTCTAGGTCTTGACCCCTTTGTTCACATTTTTAGGGATTGCCATGATTTGAATGGATTCCAATGCAATTGCATTGCTTAATGCATTTGCATTGGAATCTATTCAAATGGCAAACCTATTATTCTACACCTCCTAAATGCGCTTCTTCTAAAATGGACGCTTTTCAAGAGATTATTGTGAAAACACGCTTTGACCAACAGACATTATTCCACCTTATCTGTGGTCACTAGACATTGGTCTATAACATACAAGAGGATTTTTAACATATGTGTTGCCATGGCAATGCCATTCGCCATCAAACACAACCGGTGAGCCTATAGGGCACACAATAGGATTTGTGACCTCTTTTCATATATCAAAGCAATTGGCTTGACCATTAGAAGTGACCCATCATGTGATCATTAATTTTTGAGTTACCATGGCAACAGCATTGACTCAAATTCACACTTTCTGATCGCTTACTGTGCGGACATTCTTTGACCTACAGCTGTCATTCCAACTTTTATGTGCTCAGTAGACATTGGTCTATAACATATTGAAGCAACTTTTACATATCTTTTACCGTATTGCCATAGCAATGCCTTTCGCCATCAACGCACCCGGTCAGCTCACAGCAGACACTATGGGATGTGGGTGCACATATCATACATCAATGTGATTGGGTTGACCAGGAGAACTGAATCATCATGTGTACCTCAAATTTTGGGTTACCATAGCAATGGAATCCATCAAAAACCATGCCCCTATTGTAACCCTATAGGAAAAACCTCTGAAATCATCACGTCTCCCCAATACACTCCCATATTCGTCCTAATCTGTCTGCCTTGTCATCACATTTGCAGCACCTGTCGGCTGTGGAATGAATGCAGCTTTCTGATTGGCTGAGTGTTTTAGAGTCCTGCACAGTGTGGCAATCCCTCTCAAAGTTTCTTCTTCTATGGCAATCACTAACTTTTCTAGTTAGTGATTGCCATAATGAATGGAGTCCCAATGCAAATGCATTGCAAAGAAGTGCGAAGCAATGCATTTGCATAGGACTCCATTCAAATGGCAAACCTATTATTCTACACCTCTAACAGGTCTCTGACTAGATTTATAGATTTATGACTTTATTATTCTTCCGTAGACGTTAATGCGGCCCGAACAAAGCGACGGATCCAGGCGGTTCATACATCAAATCGACCGGCTCGTTCACGGGAAGTGTGGAATTACTTTTATTTCAGATCCGAGTTACCATGGCGTCACAGCACGCCAAAACGGGCACTCGAAATGCCCCCCAGCCCAAACCGTAAAACTTTATGACGCGTATTGATAGAAAATGGAAAACAGAATTATACACGTTCATGCCTGACACCAACTTTGAAGAAATCTCCTGCATGACCTGTGTGCAGCAGTCACACAGGCCCTGTTATCTGACCCGCTACTGTTATCTGACTTATACATTCTACCTCAGAACACTTTGTTTTTCTTAATCCAAGGTAACTGCGAGGCGCCAGCCACGACTGGATCGACTGATTTGGGAGTGATGATTCATGTTATCTGTTTTTGCTGTTTCTAAGTGAATAAAGACACTGAGCTGAAGAGGGACCAGCAGAGTTGTCAGGGCTGTCTCGCAGACATGCTGCGAGCGCTGATTCTCTCCTCGGCTGAGTTTTGAACCAAACTTCTTGAGTGATCGTATTTCTTATATTTATAATAATGAAAGGTTTTGATAGAATAAGGAAAAAACCTAACACGTATCATATATCATACAAACCGGATTGGAAACCCGATGTGATTGATCTTGGATTTTTGGCGTTTCGGGTTGCCATGGCAACGGTATTCACAGAAACCCCCGCCTCCCATTGAAAATGAATAGAAAACGCTCCGAAAAACGCCAAAAACGTGACCTTTTTCTAGAGCTTACTGCCACAACATACTTTCACCTACGGACACCGTTCCACCTCATTTCTGGTCTCAAAGGATGGTTCTACTTTAGATTTAAAGAGCTCGTACAAAACTCAGGCCGTGGTGACACCAAACGCCATCAGAAGCACCCGTTTTACACACAAGACAGACAGTACCACCTGTGATGACGTGTGATACATCAAATCGAACGGTTTGGGAAGGAGAAGTGAACTATGGGGTTTTAGTGAAATTTTGGGTTACCATGGCAATGCAGCTCGCCAAAAACACCACCGGAAATGCCCTACAGCCCCATCTGTCAGACATAACCCCATGTATGACACATCAAACTGACCGGGGTGCTAAACAGAGATGCTCTATCATGGTTCTGAAGCATTTTGGGTTACCATGGCAACAGGATCCACCAAAAACCACACCCCCTATTCAGATCCTATGTTAAAATGGCCCAGATTATGCTTAAAATGGACGCTTTTTGAGAGATTATTGTGCAAATACACTTTGACCTACAGACATTGTTCCACCTTATTGCTGATCACTAGACATTGGTCTATAACATACATGAGCTACTTTAACATATGTGTTACCATGGCAACGCCATTTACCACCAAACACACCTGGTGAGCCTATAGGGCCCACAATAGGATTTGTGACCTCATGTCATATATCTAAGCAATTGGCATGATCATTAGAAGTGACCCATCATGTGATCATTAATTTTTGGGTTACCATGGCAACAGCACTGAGTCAAATTCACACTTTTTGATCACTTACTGTGCGGACATGCTTTGACCTACAGCTGTCATTCCAACTTTTATGTGCTCAGTAGACATTGCTCTATAACATATTGAAGCAACTTTTACATATCTTTTACCGTATTACCATGGCAACGCCATTCGCCATCAATGCACCCGGTCAGCTCACAGCAGGCACTATGGGATGTGGGTGCACATGTCATACATCAATGTGATCGTGTTGATCAGGAGAACTGAACCATCATGTGTACCTCAAATGGGATACATTAAATGAATTTTGGGGTTACCATGGCAACGCAGCTCGCCAAAATCACCACCCAAAATCACCACCCAAAATCCCACGTATGACGCATCAAATTGACCAGGGTGCTACTCAGGGATGCTCTATCATGGTTCTGAAGAATTTGGCGTTACCATGGCAACAGAATCCATCAAATCCATGCCCCTCCCTTCAAATCCTATGTTAAAATGGCTTATTAGATCCTTAAAATGGACAGTTTTTGAGAGATTATTGTGCAAACACACTTTCATCTACAGCTGTTTTTCCACCTTATCTCTGGTCACTTGACATTTGCCATGAAACACACCCGGTGAGCTTATACAGACCACAATAGGATTTGTGACCTCATGTCATATATCAAAGAAATGGGCTTGATCTTTGGAAGTGAACCATCATGTGATTGTTAATTTACCATGGCAAAAGCATTGACTCAAATTCACACTTTTTGATTGATTACTGTGTGTACACTGAATGTTAGATCTCTTTCATCTAAATCTCTGTTAGTTAATGATCTGATAATTGATCATCATATTGATCTATTTTGTCTTACGGAAACCTGGCTGCAGCAGGAGGATCATGTTAGTATTAATGAATCAACTCCTTCTAACTACCTTAATCTTCATGTTCCTCGAGCAACAGGTCGAGGAGGAGGAGTAGCAGCTATTTTCCAGTCAGGTCTATTTATTAGCTCTAGACCAGTTACTAGTTATATTTCTTTTGAATTTATGACCCTCAGTATTTCTCACCCAAATTGGAAATCAGAGGAACCTATTTTACTTGTTGTTGTATATCGTCCACCAGGTGCTTATTCTGAGTTCTTGTCTGAATTTTCAGTCTTTTTGTCAGAACTATTATTGAAATCTGATAAAGTCATTATAGTGGGAGATTTCAATATTCATGTTGATGTTGAAAGTGATAGTTTGAATAAAGCTTTTAATGATCTTTTGGATTCAGTTGGTTTCTCTCAGAATGTAAACAGACCAACTCACTACTGTCATCATACTCTTGATCTTGTTCTGACTTATGGCATAGAGATTGAACAGCTGATAGTGTTTCCTCACAACCCTGTCTTGTCTGATCATTTTTTAATAACCTTTGAATTTACAATGATGGACCTCACCGCTCCAGATAGAAACTTTACCTACCGTAGATGTTTATCAGAAAATGCTGTAACTAAATTCAAAGAATCTATTCCGTTAGCTTTATCTTCATTCCAGAAGAATAATATAACAGAGAGCAGCTGCAGAGATTTTGCAGACTGGCGAATTGATGATCTTACTGATAATTTTACAGCTTCAATGCGCACGTCATTGGATCAAGTTGCTCCTCTGAAAATGAAGGTAATCAGCCAGAGGAGGCGTGCTCCTTGGTTTAATTTAGAGCTGCGTATGCTAAAAAGAACTTCAAGAAAGTTAGAAAGGAAATGGCGTTCCACTAAGCAAGAAGAAGTTTATTTATCTTGGAGAGATAGTCTGCTCATATACAAAAGAGCCCTTCGTAGGGTTAGAACTGAGTATTACTCGTCCCTCATAGAGGAGAACAAGAACAATCTCAGGTTTCTGTTTAGTACTGTAGCCAGATTAATAAAAAACCCAACCTCTCTTGAACCATGTATCCCTGTAACCCTCAGTAGTGATGCCTTCATGGAATTCTTTACTAATAAAATAGAGTCAATTAGAGAAAAAATCTATAATGTCCTTCCCACTGTTGTCTCTGGTTCGTTGTCCAGTGAAGCAGCTTTAGAATCTGAATCATGTTTAGACAGTTTCTGTCCAGCTGATCTTAATGAGTTAACACAAATTATAGCTTCTTCTAAACCATCTACATGTATGTTGGATCCTGTTCCAACCAGACT
>SSNP01000105.1:23258-42153 GCA_006937955.1 Pachypanchax playfairii
GTTACCGCTTGGTAAAATTATTAGACAACATGGTATAAAATTCCATTTTTATGCTGATGATACTCAGTTATATCTATCAATGAAGCCTGATGAGACCAACCAGCTGCAGAGATTACAAGCTTGTCTTAATGATGTAAAACGTTGGATGACGCTTAATTTTTTGCTTTTAAATTCAGACAAGACAGAGGTTGTGACTTTTGGGCCTGAGAATCTTAGGAACAAGTTGTGTAGTCAGTCATCAACGTTGGATGGCATTAATTTGGCCTCCAACAAGAAGGTAAAGAACCTGGGTGTTATCTTTGACCAGGACATGTCCTTTAGTTCTCATATAAAGCATGTTACCAGGACGGCTTACTTCCACCTGCGTAATGTTGCTAAAATTAGGAGCATTTTGAATCAAAGGGATGCAGAAACTTTAGTTCACGCATTTATTACTTCTAGACTTGATTACTGTAATTCATTATTATCAGGGTGTTCTAATAGTGCTGTTAAAGGCCTCCAGCTGATCCAAAATGCTGCTGCCAGAGTTCTGATGAGAGTTAGAAGGAGAGACCATATTTCTCCTGTTTTAGCATCACTTCATTGGCTCCCTGTAAGGTCTAGAATAAAGTTTAAGGTTTTACTTTTGACGTATAAGGCCTTGAACGACCAAGCCCCAGCTTATATTAAAGATCTTATTGTTCCATATGCTCCTAACAGAGCACTTCACTCTCAGACTGCAGGTCTGCTTGTAGTTCCTAGAATTTCTAAAAGTAGAATGGGAGGAAGAGCTTTTAATTATCAGGCTCCTCTCCTGTGGAACCAGCTTCCACTTTTTATCCGTGAGGCAGACACCTTATGTAGTTTTAAGAATAGACTTAAAACTTTCCTTTTTACACAATCCTATAGTCAGGGTTAGCTTGGGTTCTCCTGAGCTTTCCCTTTAGTTATGCTGCTATAGGTTTAGACTGCCGGAGGACATACTGACCACATTTTTTCACTCTGCTGTCTTTCTTTACTGTGGCTGCCTCTGAGGAGGGTGTATCTCATATAAACAAGGGATGAAATATTCCCACTAGAACCATCAAATTGTTATTGCTTTGATTGTTACTGCTGCTGTTGTTTCTCTGTTTATCTTTCCATAGACATGACGACTGGCCTAAATACATCTGTGTTTGTCTGTGTCTCTTTCCTGTCAGCTCAGACCCCAGTCGGCTAAGGCAGAAGGCCGCCCATCCTGAGCCGGGTTCTGCTAGAGGTTTCTTCCTGTTAAAAGGGAGTCGTTCCTTTCCACTGTCGCCAATTATGCTTGCTCAGGATGGGGGATTGTGCTGAAATAACAATTCAGCCCAATCGGCTGGTTCCTTAGATAGAAAATGTTTTATTATTAATTGATTGATTTTTCTGTGAAGTGCCTTGAAATGACTTTGTCATGAACTGGCGCTTTATAAATAAATAAACTTAAACTTAAACATGCTTACACCTACAGATGTCATTTCAACTTTTATGTTCTCAATAGACATTGGTCTATCACATATGGAAGCAACTTTTAAATATCTTTTGCCATGCCAGCTCACGGCAGACACTATAGGATGTGGATGCACATGTAATACATCAATGTGATCGTGTTGACCAGGAGAACTGAACCATCATGCGTACCTTAAATTTTGGTTTACCATAGAAACAAAATCCATTATAAACCATATTCTTATTGTAACACAATAGAAAAACCTCTGAAATATTCAAGTTTCCCCAATACACTCCCATATTAGTTCTAATCTTTCTGCCTTGTCATCACATTTGCAGCATCTGTCAGCTGTGGGATGAATGCAGCTTTTTGATTGGCTGAGTGGTTCAGAGTCCCACACAGAGTGGCAATCCCTCTCAAAGTTTCTTCAGGAACTTTTGTTGAAACATGTTTTTCTGGTTTTAGCTGCAATTTGTTTTTGATGCTTTGAAACACAATGATTGTGCATGAGTGGGTGGGATTTTGAGCATCATGTCTCTAGAGCACAGACTCTAATTCCATCCATAGCAGCATCCATAATCCAAATATCATGACCATCCATAGCAGCATTCATAATCCAAATACAGCGTCTACACTTCCTGAGAGTCCTCAGGAAGAACAACCTGGACCCAAAGCTGCTGCTGACCTTCTACCGCTCGTCCATCGAGAGCGTGCTCACGTACTGTATCCCCACCTGGTACGGGAGCTGCACTGAAGCAGACAGAGCAAGGCTCCAGAGGACAGTGAAGGCAGCACAGAGGATTGTTGGCTGCCCCCTCCCCTCCCTGACAGAAATTTACCGCTCCCGGTGTCTCAGCAGAGCCCGGAGCATCACCATAGACAATTCACACCCCAGTTCCCAGCTGTTTGAGCTTCTGCCATCTGGTAGGTGCTACAGATGTGCAAAGGCAAAGACAAACAGACTGAGAAACAGTTTCTTCCCAAGAGCCATTACCACCCTGAACTCTCAATTGTAAATTCCACCCACCCACAATGCAAATGTGCAATATTCTACCTCACTATCATTCTGTGAATGCTGCAAATAACATCACTGTGTGCAATATATTTTTATCTGTGCAATATATTTTTATGTCTATTTTTATTCTTGTTCTTTTTTACTATTTATATCTTTAGTGTTTTTATCTTATTACTGTTTGCACTGAAGCAGGAGAAGCTCTCCAATCTCGTTGTACGTTGTATAATGACAATAAAGGGCATTCTTCTATTCAAATATCATGACCACTATTGTACCATCGGAAGTAGCAGGAGAGGCACCATCCATCTTTATATAGTCATTGGTTTGTAATAGTCACTTTGTATGTGTTTGTGCTGAAATATCCATCACTGTGACTCTCAGGTTGTTTTTCTTCAAATAAAAAGTGCTTGTCTTGATATCATTTTAGATCATGTAGATAACGTTCAAGTGTTTCAGGATGCAAGACCTTCTTTCCTACAGATGAGGCTGAAGAAAAATTATGCATATGGAACAAATTGTATTAGGACATTGTTTGGGATGAGAAGATATTATAAGCAACAGAAAACCCAAATAGATCAAAGTGATATCAGTCCAATATCAAATCAAATCAACTTTATTAATAAAGCGCTTTTCAAGCTTGAGAGCTTCTCAAAGTGCTTTTTCAGTTTAAAATAAGGCCCTCAACCCCCCTCCAAAAACAACCAGAAAGCAGGGCATTACAGTAATCAATTCTATTGGTGATGAAAGCATGCATCAGCATCTCTGCATTGGCCCGGGAGAGAATGGAGCGGACTCAATATTTCCATTACCAACAATACCAATATGGATACTTCCAAATGTACAGGTAGACCATACCTTATTATACAGGAGAAACAAGTCAAGTCAAATTTACAGTGAGGCAAAAAAGTATTTAGTCAGCCACCAATTGTGTAAGTTCTCCCACTTAAAAAGATCAGAGAGGCCTGTAATTTTCATCATAGGTATACCTCAACTATGAGAGACAAAATGAGGAAAAAAAAATCCAGAAAATCACATTGTCTGATTTTTAAAGAATTTATTTGCAAATTATGGTGGAAAATAAGTATTTGGTCACCTACAAACAAGTAAGATTTCTGGCTTTCACAGACCTGTAACTTCTTTAAGAGGCTCCTCGGTCCTCCACTCGTTACCTGTATTTATTGCACCTGTGTGAACTCGTTATCAGTATAAAAGACACCTGTCCACAACTTTAAACAGTCACGCTCCAAACTCCACTATGGCCAAGACCAAAGAGCTGTCAAAGGACACCAGAAACAAAATTGTAGACCTTCACCAGGCTGGGAAGACTGAATCTGCAATAGGTAAGCAGCTTAGTGTGAAAAAATCAACTGTGGGAGCAATTATTAGAAAATGGAAGACATACAAGACCACTGATAATCTCCCTCGATCTGGGGCTCCACGCAAGATCTCACCCCGTGGGGTCAAAATGATCACAAGAACGGTGAGCAAAAATCCCAGAACCACACGGAGGGACCTAGTGAATGACCTGCAGAGAGCTGGGACCAAAGTAACAAAGGCTACCATCAGTAACACACTACGCCGCCAGGGACTCAAATCCTGCAGTGCCAGACGTGTCCCCCTGCTGAAGCCAGGACACGTCCAGGCCCGTCTGCGGTTTGCTAGAGAGCATTTGGATGATCCAGAAGAGGATTGGGAGAACATCATATGGTCAGATGAAACCAAAATAGAACTTTTTGGTAGAAACTCAACTTGTCGTGTTTGGAGGGGAAAGAATGCTGAGTTGGATCCAAAGAACACCATACCTACTGTAAAGCATGGGGGTGGAAACATCATGCTTTGGGGCTGTTTTTCTGCAAGGGGACCAGGACGACTGATCCGTGTAAAGGAAAGAATGAATGGGGCCATGTATCGTAAGATTTTGAGTGAAAACCTCCTTCCATCAGCAAGGGCATTGAAAATGAGACGTGGCTGGGTCTTTCAGCATGACAATGATCCCAAACACACCGCCCGGGCAACGAAGGAGTGGCTTCGTAAGAAGCATTTCAAGGTCCTGGAGTGGCCTAGCCAGTCTCCAGATCTCAACCCCATAGAAAATCTCTGGAGGGAGTTGAAAGTCCGTGTTGCCCAGCGTCAGCCCCAAAACATCACTGCTCTAGAGGAGATCTGCATGGAGGAATGGGCCAAAATACCAGCAACAGTGTGTGAAAACCTTGTGAAGACTTACAGAAAACGTTTGACCTCTGTCATTGCCAACAAAGGCTATATAACAAAGTATTGAGATTAACTTTTGTTATTGAACAAATACTTATTTTCCACCATAATTTGCAAATAAATTCTTTAAAAATCAGACAATGTGATTTTCTGGATTTTTTTTCCTCATTTTGTCTCTCATAGTTGAGGTATACCTATGATGAAAATTACAGGCCTCTCTGATCTTTTTAAGTGGGAGAACTTACACAATTGGTGGCTGACTAAATACTTTTTTGCCCCACTGTATTTATTGACCACTTTAACACTGCGTGATAGCTGACCAAAGTACTGCACAGCAAATCAAGAAATAAAACAAAATAGAAAACACTACAGACCACTAGAAAACAATAAACAAATACCTCAACAAAGAATAAAACCAGGAAGAAAATACAATAAAAGACAGGCTGTAAAATCTAGAATAAAAGTGTTTCCACAACCAATATAATAAACATCAATAACCAAAAGCTAACTTAAAATAATGGGCTTTCAGACGTGATTTAAAAGAATTTACAGAAGTGGATTGCCTCAATAATGTAGGACCAGCAAATGAAAAAACCCGTTCACCATGGGATTTATAATTCTTATTTGGAATTTGTAATAGTAGATGGTTAGCAGATCTCAATGCACATGAGGGGTTGTAATTAATGGGCAGTTCAGAGAGATATGAAGGAGCCAGATTATGAAAAGCTTTTTAAACAAAGAGTAGAATTTTAAATTGAATGCGGTACGAAACAGGAAGCCAATACCAAAATATGAGTGATGTAAGATCACTTGTCTGTATTAGTGAGAAAACATACTGCTGCATTCTGAACTTTCTGCAGGTGGTCAAGTGAGGACTTGTTCACACCAAAGAGGACAGAAGTTGCATAATCAAGTCTAGATGCGATGAATGCGTGAATGACTGCTTATATGTTTAAGCTGGGTAATACGACAGAATTGAAAGAAACAGGAGACTGGAGAACAAGCTCTAGCAAAACAATATAAGAAATGTGTGGTCAGGGATGAAGAAGATCACAGGCTTTAAGCAGAAGGAGGATCAGTTAGATGGAAGTCTGGATAGAGCCAATGAACTGATCATGTTCTTCAACAAGTTCAGTTTAGTGAAAAGCCCAACACCTTCCTCTCCTGCTGAGAGCCAAATAGACTTCCCACCCTCCCTTCTTCCACGGCTTTCCTGTCACACCTCAACTGTCTCAACTTCTACCTCAATCATGGATCCTGTTTCTGGTGCTTTTCTATCATCTCCAACATCAGAAGCTGGTGTCCCCATTGCCTCCACCTTCTGCCTGTTTGTGTCATTTTATGGATTCTATGAGTGTGAGCTTTTGGTCATGGTGAATTACTCTCTTCAGATGGGTGTTTTTCCTACTACCTTTAAAGCAGTACAAAATAAATTTCACAACTTTAAGCTAGTTTTGAAACTTGTCCAAGTGGATACTCAACGAAAAACATGTTCAGTTTCTTATTAAAGGAACTTAAGGCAGCTTTACAAAATCTGACTCAGTGCTGCCGCGACAGACGCTGTGGCTAACTGCAGCCACCAGCCAAGCCGGCACGGGAGCGCGCACAGACACTTTACAGACGGTTCGTCTTCACAGCACTGCACCGGGGAGGCTAACATACTTCACGTCAGGTCTCTCCACTCTGTTATTTGATTTGATCTCATCATTTTCATACTGTATCAGGCTCTAAACACGACCTATAATGTTTTCTCACCTGGTCACAAGGAAATGAGCCATGTCAGCATCCGTTTTCACTCCCAAATGCAGCTGAAGTTCCCTCCATGAACCGAACGCATATCCAATATTTATGCGGGTGCCTGCCCGGCTTCGGTCATATTTTTTTTTAGACTCACGAGATGCCGCTGATAGTCTTTTTTTTTCTTCGTGGTGCCACTTTTTTGGGGGGTGAGAGTGGATGCAGGTCGTTTGCTGGCTGCAGAAACATCCATAAGTATACCTTCAGTGTTTGAATCCGAGTCCACGGCGGCCATGTACTTCCTGTTCAAGAGCTGTCGGCAACGCGCATGCAGCTTCAATTTACGTCACATCCCTACAACTGCGCGGGAAATTCGGACGTCGAACTGCAGCGCATTATGTGGCACACAGCGTTTCCAAGGCAACAGACATATATGCGGATGGCCTCGTTATTTGGGGTTTTTAATGCTTCATGACCCATTAGCATTGAATAAACTGGAAATGCATGTGTAGTTTTTCACAAATCTTGCCTTATGTCCCTTTAAACATCATTCTGTGCACCTCCGATGGCTTTGCAATGGACTAAATAACCTCCATAATTTGGGTCGCAGTGGTGAATAGGTGTAGATAGATAGATAGATAGATTTATGCTGCCCTGAAGAAAAATGCTGCCTTTGTATGTTGAAAACTTTATTTATACTTAGTTTTTTCTTTTTTAAAGCAACAATACAATACTTTTTTTTAATGTATCATTTAAGGCACCAAGGCAATGTCACACAACACACTCCTTATTTCTTTTAATTCATTGGCCACGGAATTAATAGCGCTGATGGAGTCTCTCTGTGTCGGCATCACAGCTTCAGTCAGAACCCGACCACCACTGGATGCGCCGCTGTCACCGGCAGCACTGGTGCTGGGGGCAGTCTGACGACCTCATTGAATTCATCCTCGCCTTCTACCAAATGTGCAAATGGTGAAAAGACACTGCATATTAGTCTGTCTCCTTAAAACATGCTAAAATTTGTTAACGTAGCCACGTATTACAAAAGGTGCTTTACCGGGTTCATTTGTTGTTTCTGTCAGGTCGGTGCTGCCCACCTTCTCTAACACAAGACCGTACACCGTCCTGTCAGCTGCACTGACAGTCTGCACTGCAGACGCTGCCACTCGTAGTTTTTTCTTTTATTTGCAACACTGCTGCTGTTTCCACCAAATAAAATGTCTCTCCTAGCCTCCACTTCACCCACTAACACTTTAATTTTCGTCTCTGTGAAGTTTATCTTCTTGTTTTTGTTTAGTTGCGATATTTCCCGTCTTCCTCACATGCATCAATATTCATATCCTGCTTTGCATTGACCTTATATAGCCAACTTAACACTAACTTTATCGCTCCATGCTAACGGTTCACCCGGTTTCCGGTGTCGGCTGAAGTCTGGAAATAAGGAGCCTATTGACTGAGGAGTTTTGACAGATTTATTGGCCAGTGGGAACTGGAATGTTAAGAAAGTCTCATAATTCACCACAGACATTTCTCTCACAAATGCTGGGAGGTTCGCGACAGAGAAAGCATTTGTAAATACACATGCAGTGATTCGTGTGATCTGTGGGTTTTTATTACAAGTGTCCCTCTGTGGAAGAGATCATGTGCATCTGGGAATCAATTCGTGTGCATTTTCGAAACGTCTACTTATGAAATAAATCTGTGCATTTGTGAAGCCGATCATGTGTATTTGTGAACTATATCTGTGCATTCATGAAACAGATGGCATGCATTTGTGAAATATGTCGTGTGCATTTGTGAATCCAAAATACAACTATGAACCGGAGCGCGTGCATTTGTGAAAAACCCTGCGTGAGTTTATTCATTATGAGACCCATCTGGCCTCATACAAAAGTATGCAGACCCTGAATGTGGACACCATAGACATTATGTCTATGGAGGGCACAGCCATGGAGAGGTTTACTGACCCAGAGGCAGGAGACCAATGAGAACTTCCTGGTTTCTGCTGACTCAGGCAGCGTTGGAGGTACATTCCCTCTTGTGGCCGGAGGGGGTATTACCAAAACAAACACTTTGAAAATAGATGTCTCAAAAAATGTTTTTTTGTTCTTGCCCTTCAGGGACGATCGGCTACAAAAAAACAAAATGATGCGGGAAAAATACATTTCTGGCTTTGAAAAATGTTTTTTTGAATGGAAAATAAACTTTTTTTCATGGCCAAAAAGTCAGGAGAAAAAAAAAAAAGTAGGTCAGACTCAGGGGGCGGCTGTGGCTCGGTGGTTAGAGCGGTTGTCCTCTAATTTGAAGGTTGGTGGATCGATCCCGACTTCCACATGTCGAAGTGTCCTTGGGCAAGACACTGAACCCCATGTTGCCCCCCGATCTGCGTATCGGGGTGTGTGAGTCCTACCCTCTCCCCCCGGTTTACATATCGGGTTGTGTGAATGGGTTAATGCAAAACCTTGTAGTGTGAAAGCGCTTTAAGTGGTCTGAATGACTAGAAAAGCACAATACAAAAACAGGACATTTACTTAGAAAATGGAACGGTCCTGACAGCAAGTGGGGTGGGGTTAGATCTCCTTTGGGGTGGCTCTGGAGTCTCAATCGGTCCTGTTGCGGTTGCCATCGGGCCCTTTTACAGTCCAGTTTCAGCTTACTTAACGAGTAAAATGTAAGAATACCTGCAAGAAAAAACTGAATATTTAAGATGTACCAAGATCCTAGAGAAAAACTATTCCTGCAGGGGTAGGGGGTTGTTACAGGTAAGTACAAAGTAAACTCTGAAAAACTCTGAATGACATGTAAGAAAAGGTAATTTATTGTAAGGTACCATCTTAATATTAGATAGCACTTCATTAAACTTGGGCTGTTACCAACATAAACCTTGGATAATTTCAACTGATGAGAAATAGAGGAAGTGTTCCTAAAAAATGGTTGCCTATTTTCCTATGGAGGAAGGAAATTATATTAAAGTTATCACCTCAGATTAAGTTATGGTGTGCTGAAATTCTTTACTACTGTGTGGTACCAAACCACAAACAACATAAACCTCTTCTTCAGCACTGCATGTTCTTTTATCCCCAGGTCAACCTGGAAACACTGAACAAATTTCACACCAGAGACCAAGATTTATTTTGGCGTTCATCTGGGACAGAGAGGAAGGCTCTCTGCCCACAAATCTCTCTCAAAACCACCATTTTATTAACACCAAGTCCCCTCTCGCTCTGACCCCTCCTGCTCTGAGGACTCTTTTCAGATACAGCACAGAAAGAACATACACACACGCGCCTCTCTGTCTGGTGGATAATATAAACAACACTACATTTTTAACAAAATAGTGTCTTTTTTAATGAGGTAAAAACTTCGTCTTTTCATTACTGCAATAGATTAAAAGTTTTCTATTAGAACAATCCAAATTTCATCATAGATGTGCCATGTATTTATCTTTTCATTGCTAACTCTCTGCACATCATTGGGTCAATACCTTTAATGAAGCTGAACCTCTGATCATTTAATTGGATTGTTACTTAAAATGAAAGTTATTCTCTTATTGCTGTATTTTCTTACCTGTTTAATAAACTACATTGTTCTAACAGTTTGAGAAACCGTCCCATATGACCTCAAATACACAGTATCAACATTTATTTAAACCAAAACAAGTAACTGACTTGAATTTTATTTACAGAAACTGTTCTCTTCAAACTTAAATTATTTTACTCAACCATAATTCTATTCTCAGACTGAAGTCAGTCAGCAAAGTCAATTTAATATCTAACCTAATTTTCTAAGAGTTTTTTAATATGTGAAAAGACTGCATGGCATAAAACCCAAAGTATTTAAATTAATCTCAGTCTGATTCATAAAAAATATATAAATAACACTGGGTGTAGAAACAAACGTTCAACCTCCAACTTCAGCTGAAAGTAGTTAGTCTTATTGTAGCAATTACCTATAGACTTTAGAAACATAATATTCTCAATTTATTTCACACAGACAGTCCATCACTGTCAACGTTATTATAACATACCTTTAATATCAGCTTAATAAATTATCATTTCAGTTTTTTTTATTTGCAGGAAAACAATTAAATTTTGGAAACACCTTAAAAAATATTATTTCAACATTCTTCCCATGAGTCTTATTCGTATTTCTGCAATCAAATGAATCCTTTCAGGTTATTTTATATGATTCCCCCTTAGAATTGACACTCTTCAGACAGTTTTAAACACAATGTATATAATTTCACCTGATTTACTTCTAAAACTGCATGTAGCTTCAAAACATATTACATTATATGAAAATACATTCCATAAGAAAATCTTTATCCATAGTTGTAATAAACATGTCAGAAAATGCTCAAATGTATTTTACTTCTCAAATTTAGATGAAAATAAGACCTTATACACCTTTAAAGATAATTGTTAGCTGATTAAACACAAACTGGATTAAAATTTCTGAACATGCAGCTTCACAACACTTCTTTTAGAAAGTATCCTCTGAACAACTTCACATCCCATTTATTTATTCATGCCTATTTACGTCCACCCTTTAGTTCAGTTATTTTTAACAAAGAGATTATTACTTATCATTTGGGCAAAAATAAAGAAAACTTTATTTGTTATACACGAAAAGGGAGAGATATACATCAACCTATAAAATCTCATTATATTTAGAATAATTCAAGTAAGGTGTTCCATTTTAGTATTTCTCAAACACATTCAACCTGGATCTCCTTAGCAGTTAAAGGAATTTCAGGTGAATTACCACCTTTATGCCGATGACTGTCAGTTATATGTGGCCCTAAAATCAATTGATTGGCTCTCAGCAAATTTTATCCACTTAAACGAGTCTAAATTGGAAGCAATATTGTTTTCCCCTTGTTCTCCTGCTGCTGTAGTCCCGACTCTGCCCTCCTGCTTGTCGGCTCTACTGAAACCGAACATCAAAAATCTAGGGGTCATCTTTGACTCTGACCTCAGATTTGATGTCCAGATTAACCAGGTTGTTAAATCCTGTTTTTTCCACCTCCGTAGGCTGACCAAGCTAAAACCCATTTTGAGGAGAAAAGATCTTCACGCAGTCATCCATGCGTTTGCGACATCATGCCTTGATTATGCCAACTCTCTGTTATATGGTGCTCTTTCATCCGCAATAGTTCGTCTCAAGTTAGTACAAAATGCTGCTGCACGATTTTTAACTGGGATGACTTTAAAGCAACATATCACCACTGTACTGGCTAATCTGCACTGGCTGCCAATCCGCTATCGGATTAAATTTCAGATTCTTTTATTTTGCTTTTAAATCTTTGCATGCACTCGGGCCACCCTACTTGGCACAGCTTCACTGTCCCTATGTCCCGAGGCGTTCCCTGAGGTCCTCTGAGCAGCACTTGCTGCAGGTTCGTCCAGCCCGCTATAAGGCCCGCTCACCGCGGGCGTTCTCAGTATGCGCCCCTAGTTTATGGAACCAGCTCCCCATGACGGTCAGACTCGCCCCATCTCTTAGTAATTTTAAGATCCGTTTAAAGACTTACTTTTATTCTCAGGCTTTTAACTCTGCTGGGGCAGTCTAACCCCTTGCTGACCTTATTTTATTGTTTTTATGTTTGTTTTTATAGTATGTTTATTTTTATCTCTGTATTTGTTGTTTTTAATTTGTGTACAGCACTTTGGTCTGCGTCACTGCAGTTTTTAAATGTGCTTTATAAATGAATTGATGATGATGATGATGATTTTACCAAGACTGTTTCTTTCCTTCATGTTTGCAAAACTTTTGTTAGAAATTCATTTTATGAATTTATAAATTGTTTCCTTTTGCTATTTTTCTCACTGACTCCATAATTAATTTCTCATTTCTATTCAAAACCAAGTTAATATTCAAATATTATTTGTACTTTGTTAAACTACATCAAATGTTTACTTCTCTCAATTTTAATGTTATTGCTCAAAATTTAAGTGAAAGATAATCTAAAAATCTGAGTCAGAAAATACCTTTATATAAATAAACCATAGAAAACATTGCATCAGCCAACTGAACTATTAAAACTAAAAAGAATCAGACGGACTTAATTAAACGTAATATCAAACTTTGTAACGTTTCCCGCTTTAGTTGAAGAATTTCAAACAAACAACATTCAAAAGAACAAACCATAAGACCATTCCCTGGTTATCTACCAAACCATAACCTTCATAAGATCATTCATCATTCTCCTTTTAGCACAGCATAGATATGTTTCTAATCATGGGATGTCACCCATCCAGCTTCTACCAGTACCTTCTAACAGCAACATTTAACTAATCTCCTTTAAACTCAACCCAAATCCTGCAATAAGCCCCCAAATTTTCTGCATATTCTTACAGCTGTTGTGAACAAACACAAATGTCAAATCCGTTTGGTTAAGAGTCAGTCAGAACGCATAAAGCAACATTCACACAGACACATAAAGTCCTGCACATCCAGCATAAAAAAACACACCAAACACTCCTTCAGCTTGTTAGACTGGTCAGACACACAAACACAGTGCAGCTGACATAAAACAGACAACAGTCAACACCACTCACAACCCAGAGACCACAAAATACACATACTAGCACATCATTTTACTCCTGATCTTAACTCACACAAACTCCTAATCAAAAGTTCTCCTTTTACAAGAAGTTATGCTATTTCCTCTCTGTTCTACCTCAAAGTTTAACCTTTTATTTTAAAACATGGTCTTCCTTGGACATATTAAAAGTTTTTTATTCCAAGTTAGGCAATTTGAAATCGGGTATATCACCTTTAACAGGAAACTCATTAATTTATCTTACTATTTCTCCAGTATTAAACTTTTAACAAACAAATAAAGATTATACTTGTTACAATTTACAATTGTTCCATATTTTGTGAACAAACTGAAACACAGAATTTTATAGAAGAATTATTTATCATATCTGATCAGTCGTCATCAGTCGTCGTCCTCTTCTCGTGGGAGGGAAGAACCTGCTCCACAGTTGCAGACAATAAAACTAAAACTAAACTGTGATAGAAGTACCATTTGGTGTGGCAGAAATGAAAGCAGTTATTAAGAAACAGATAATGGATGAATGGCAAGAACAATGGATAAGAGAAGAGAAAGGATGGCATTTATATAGTATTATTGGAAAGGTGGGTAGAATGGATGAATAACAGAAATCAAGTAATAATATCGAGGATGATAATGGGTCATACAGCTTTAAATAATACACTTTATATAATAAGTAAGCATAATACAGGATTGTGTGATTGTGGGAATGATAGGGAAACGGTGGAACATGTATTATGTTATTTTAGAAACTATGTATTAAATAAGAAAATATTACAAGAAAAATTAAAAGTTAAAGGATGTAGAAAATTAAGTTTAAAGAACCTGTTAAATGGAGAGATAGATATTTATAGAGCAGTACTAGAATTCTTAAGGAAAAGTGGAATAATAAATAGAATTTAAAGAAAAAAATTAATACTCCCCACTTCAACTCACACTCCCATACAGTAGGTGGCGGAAAGGCACCTAAAGTTGTTTGCCACCCACCAGTAAAACAAAGAGAGGAAGAAGAAGAAGGGCAGTTTATGCTGACACCAGCAGTTAATCTGGAAAAATGATCAGAAGCACTAGTCTGTGTGAGAGCTTATACTATTGTGAATGAGAACTTATACTAGAGTGAATGAGAGGCTCGTACTAGTGTGAATGAGATACAGTATAAGCTCTCATACAGACAAGTATTATCTCTCATTCACAATAATAAAAGCCCTCATTCACACTAGTACGAGCCTCTCATTCACACTAGTATAAACTCTCATTCATAGTAGTATAAGCTCTCATTCACACTAGTATAAGCTCTCACACATACTAGTACGAGCCTCTTATTCACACCAGTATAAGCTCTCATTCATACTAGTATGAGCCTCTCATTCTCACTAGTATAAGCTCTCATTCATAATAGTATAAGCTCTCATTCACACTAGTATAAGCTCTCACACAGACTAGTGCAGCTTTTTGGTATGTGTGAGGGAAATTTCAGGTGCATGTATGTGTGATTTTATAAATTTTGAGTATGCAAGGAAATATTGTTAGTGGTGTATGCATACTTTTAGTGGTGTGAGTGAGAGTGAAACATACATTTTGTCTCATAGAATAACTCGGACTGTCACAAGCTTTGATTTCATTAGCTCTGACGTCATGGCTGATCTTGTGATAAAGTTTCTGATGTGTAGGGGATCTGACAATGTTCAAATCCCTCAGTCAAACATCAGGAGGGATAAAAAGGAGCTCTCACTAAGAAACAGTTTATTTCTCAAGAAGTTGTCTGTTACTTGCGACAAGAGAAGAGTTCTTCCAAGCGGTGAGACTCTGCCTTTTGGTTACTAGAAAATATGTCGCAGTTTAATGACGATGCTTTTTTTAAGTTTTGTCATTTCCATATACAAGGGTTGAAACACAATATTTTCAGGAATTACATCCAAAGAATGCAAACAATCTTTCAAAACATTTTTTACAAAATAGGACTTCCCAGACCCTGAAGGACCAGCTATCAGAACAGAGCACGGTGTTTTAAACCTGGGGTCGAAATGGAACTCTCTAACAAGTTTCATGAAGGACTGCCTGATTCTTTGGAAGATGAAAACATGTTTCCTCCAAATATGAAGCACCTTCTAATTTTGGACAACGTCCTCACACAAGCAGCTGAACGTCCAGATGTCTTAAAAATTTTCACTCAATTTAGGCATCACAGAAATATTAGTGTGTTAATGCTCACTCAGAACATGTTTCATCAAGGCAAAGACAGCAGGACTATCAGCTTAAACATGAATTATTTTGTCCTGTTCAAAAATCCAAGAGATAAGTTACAGATTGGTGTAGACAAATGTTTCCATCACCTAAGCAATATTTTCTCAAAAGCTTTGAGGACACCTCACAACACACTCACAGCTATTTAATCGTGGATCTAACACCCACTTGCACAGAAGACTTTAGATTAAGAACTGGGATACTTCCAGGTGAGTGGCCTGCCATGTATTTTCCCGAGAGCTAAGTGAGTGAGTCATGTCTGCTTGCATAAAAAGGAACACTCCGCTCCTGAGGGCTTTTTGCCAGTCAAGTCCTACGAAAAGGAAAGACATCATATCTCACTGCTTGCCGGATCTCCTGAAAGGCATAAGTGAAATTGCTGTAACTGCTGAAAGGGAATATCCAGCTTACACCTTCTCAATATAAAAGATTTAAAAAGCACAGGAGTACGCTGAGAATTCTCTCAGATAGAAAAGCTCCCCTCAAAAAAAAGCAGAGAGCCCTACTCAGTCCGGCGGTTTTCTACCACTTTTGCTGACCGCTGTCACGCCTCTGATGATGGAATTAATTTCTGTAGCTGTTAGAAGATAAGATTTGAAAAAACATGTCTCTTAGAAGCACACACAAGATGTACCTAATCCCTCAGCATCAGATGAAGCGTTTAACACTGGATGAGAATTCTATTAGTGAAACTGCTCAGTACGATTTGGACACAGAGATGAAGAAGGTTCTGAATGAGTCTGGTCTTTCCGATTATGAAAAAGTGAAGAAATATGAAACGCTTCTCCAGAGATTTCTGACTCTAGTGAAACCGGGACCGTCTGATTGTGTGTTGTTACAGAATGACGCTCAGAGACATCCTCCTCCTCCTGAGAAGCAGGACCAAAAATTACAGACGGATGAATCCCAAGACCCCGCGGATGAGATTCTAATGAATCTTCCAGCATTTGATCATAGGAACCTCAATATGTTTTAAAGAAAGTGCTTAATTCCGATAACGAATGGACCGAGAGGGGTGAATTTATTTATAAAGGTGAAATTATCAGCGGGTCTCATGTGATTGATTTGTTGAAAAGGCTGTTTCTGCCCTTGAAGCGACTCAAGCCCTCCAGTGTGACAAATCCATCTGCGCGTGAAGAATACAGAAATTTGCTGAGCAGACCCCAATCACCTTCCGCAAGGCCCCGGGGACATATAACTTTATCCCCTACATGGAGTATGAAAAACAAGGATTCTTTAAAATCAGTAAAGAAAAAAAGAAAATGGCTCACATTTTAAATAATGTAAAAAAAAAAAAAAAAGAACGAATGTTTTTGTCTTTTAAAAATAAAAATGTTTTTTATTGAAAATTATATTTGGTGTTTACAGTTTTTTTTCTATAACAAATCTCTAATCATCTTCACAGAACACGTAGCGTGAGTAAAAGACATATTTTTTTTTATTTTTCATGATAAATCGCTGGTATTTTCTAACAAAGTTATACACCATTAAATCATTATGGATAACATCATGCTGATATTTTGACAAGATGTCCTCTAGAGATAAACCAGAGGCCTTATGACAGAGATAAAAAATACAATGGTGACCGCAGACCACAGAATTTACATCTTGTAAATGAAGAGTATCCCGGATGAACGCTTTTTAAGAAACCTTAAAATATCCCCGGGATAATGATTAAATGCTAACCCATACATTTCTAAAAAGGTGGCCTCTTCACCGTCCAGACTGGCAGCTAACCAGTGCTCACCGGGTAAGCATATGGGGTGTGTATTAATAACGAAAAAGGCTTCATGCTTGAACCATAGGGGGGTGCTCTCGAGCTGATCAGATGCAAAAACACCTACAAATCTTTCCCTCAGAAGGTGCCGCATAAGCTGCATTATCTTGTGGTTGTTCATGATTCTCCTCAATAAAAATCCACCAGCACCTCCCTTCTAGAATTAATTTCTAGAATTGAATCGTAACACGAGTAGACGGGTAGAGTACACGTGTGTCCCAGCGGGGCTCTGAAGCGCATCTCCCACAGGAGATTTCCCTAATGGATCGGTGATAGAACGTCCGTGTCCTCACACGGGTTCAGGTTGAAAACGAAAAACGTATATCCCGAGTTGAATTCTTCAGTGATGTGATGCTAAGAGGAATATCTTTTAAATGACGTCCGCTAGATAAAAACATGTTGTAATATTTTCTGACAGACGCACCCTGATCAAAATTGGGCTGGAACGCTTTTCCTGGTATTGTCTCATCTTTTTAAAAATAATGAAAAAGCACACAAAGTTTTTTAAAAATAATGAAAAAGTACACAATTTTTTTTTTAAAAAGGGAAAGTTAAGCAGCTCACTCAGAAAAAACGATCCCCCTCTTCCTCGTGATGCTGGGAGTAGATGAAGCTGAGCGCGGGTGATGAAGGGTGTCGTGCTGAACTCATTACCACAAACAACACAGACCTAGTTTTTCAGCACTGCACATTCTTTTATCCCAGGATCACCTATAATATTGAACAAATTCACACAACGCACAAGAGAGTCATGTCGGCGTTCTTGTCTGGAACAGAAGAGGTAATCTGCCCACAATCTTTTGGGTTCAACGCCTATGGAATTAAATTTCAGTCAAAAAGGTTAAGCGTGATTTTCTGCAGCGCGCACGCGTATTTAACTGTGCGCGCGCGTCTCCGCACGTGTGCGCGGGCGTGCAATCCACAGCACGCGCGTGAATTCACCCCACACGCCCGCGTATGATTCATTACACGAGTATTCATGAACCGCGCGTGTGGATCTCCAAACAGGCACCTGTACATGAAGCTCTCATACGAGCGTGAAGGCAAACCAGGAGAGGTTGCACTGGCGAAAGGAAAGTAATTATGACTGTTTGGAGGAGGAGACTAAGGCCCAGTGTGATCCTCATGTGATTGGTTATTTTATATCAGTCACCGCCCACCGAAAGAACCAGCAGCAGCTTCCTGCTAGTGGTGGAAGAAGAACCAGACATAGAACCAGCTGCAGCTGCACATTTTTTTAAATCGAAATTTCTGTACAATACAAAGCAACAACAAAACATTACTATAAAATCTGGAGCTCAAGCTCCCGTTGCAACTGTTGTGAGAAGAGGGAGAACCGTCACTCCAGGGTGGATGACAGGACCCTGTGCACGTCCCTCTCCCCAGCCAGAGTGCCTCCAAACAGGCTAAAGCAACTCTAAAATGAACGGGTCTGCTCTGGAACTCCAGGGACCGCCCTGGCGGGATTTTTACCCCGTTTGGGCTGCTATCTCCTGGGCATGGAGGCTGGATGTTCTCCCCCCCTGCTCTGGAGCTCGAGGGACCCATGAAAGCAGGTCTTGTGCGAAAATGTGTTCCCCTGAAATATTCTGTTTCCCCTGTCTCGGGAGCGCGCACCGCAGCCAGAGGGGCCGAGCCGACAAGCTTCACAGCCCTTCAGATCAGTTTCTCGCTAGACTGAAACTAGACTGATAAAAGGACATGTATCCCTGTCGAAGTTCTTGCTTTATTAAGCTTCCGTTAAATCAATGAACGAAAACGAAAATTGTTTTGAGTGTTTTTTTTACTCGCCGTGAGAATCAAGTCTTCGGTATTCACGTACACTAAACCCGGCGGTTAACCGCCGGGTTTAGTGTACGTGAATACCGAAGACTTGATTCTCACGGCGAGTAAAAAAAACAC